>LPNX010635168.1:0-72387 GCA_001517045.1 Pseudotsuga menziesii
ATAATAATAATAATAATAAAAACTAGCCATTAATTATAGAAACTACTAGTTAATTATAAAAGGCATAGATAAAAATGTTTGGGGATACAATTGAGAAAAAAGGGTGACAAGTTGAATAATATAATAAAATAAATAAATTCTTTTTTAAAAAGGAAGATTTTTTATTTTTTTTTATTTTTTAAACTTAAGTAGAGAAAAGTCAAAGGTTAAAAAGATTAAAAGAAACAACAAGATTTTAAAAAAGTTATTCAATTTTCTATTAATTTAAATATAGTGGTTGAAAATATTGAAATGAGTAAAAATGGGGTTAATTGAATAATTAATAAGTAATTGTTTTAGTTTAAAATATTGTTAGAACTAAAAGAAAAAATAAAATAAAATATATAAGAATAATTAAATATAAAGGTAAAAATTGAAAGTGGAGTAAAAAGAGGGAATTAAGGGTTTGACTTAATGAAAGAAATCTTAAAAACCTAAAAAAGGGGGTTAATTGAGAAAACATAAAAAGGTCATTCATAACATATAAATAAACTAGCATGCCTCAAAGGTGGGGAAAGTAAAAAATAACTTCAATATGTCAAAAAAATGAGAGAAAGGTGTATGTATGTAGATAATATAAGTTTATGTGTTGAAAGCAAGTCTATTAAAGATATGGAGAGGATGAAATTTAAAAGAAAATTCTAGTGCAAGGAATAATAAGCAATAATTAGAAAGTCATGTAATCAATGGCAAATAAAATGAAATGTACATTAATTTTCCATACTAGTAAGTGTACATATGTAATATAATTATAGTTATCAAGTTTGACTCTAATTATATTAGCAATCAACATGGGTATTTTCATTTGGTAGGGGAAGTGCAATGATATAACATGAATTAAATTTTCTCAGTTTAACATATACAAATAATTTACATTTCTAACCATTAAATAAATCAAAACATGACCTTAACATATATAAAATAAAAGCCCAATACAAATTAATACTTAGCTCAATACCACATTCCTACATGCAATAATATAGTCATAAAATGTGACATAAAAACTAAAGTATTAGAGTCAATGCAATCGACTAGTACAATGATTAAGTTGTGACTTTGAAAAACATGGTAGGGTTAAGCAAACATTCAATGGAATTTATTATTAAAATGAATAGAAGTGTGGCATGGATAAGCTTTTTGGCATTAACTGGATTAAGCAAGCATTCTCTTTCTTCAGTTTAACAAATATGTTATGCCCACAAAGTATTTTTTGTCCACGTGATCCTTTACGTAATGTAATGTTTTATTGAATTCATCCATGACGAAGATTTGAGACAAACTATAGAGGCGGGATTACATTGTTATATATCATGATTCCTCCACTTTACTCATTTCTAAATATTCAAGCTATGCTCCTTTGGCACAATATTTTTCCAACGAGGAATTAAATGCATGGTTGTAGGTCCTTCTCTTGACACAAACAAAGTGAAGGTATTAGAATTAGTAGTTAATCAATGAAGTTATTTAAGCCTGAAATTTTAGATGTTGATATATACTAAATCTCTTTATCTGAGAATACAAATAAGTATTTTGGGATATTTCTCAATATTCACCATGGGGCTATTGAAGATAGTGTGAATAGATTCATATCCCTTCACAATGGAGTTTTAGTGAAAGAAAGTGGGTCCAACTCATGACATGCTTTTGTTAGAGGGGCCAATTTCATAGAAAGCATGGCAATGTTTTTTATGTAGTGCATTATTAAATGCTATGAATGATCAATATGTATTGATGTTGATGTTGATGATAACTGTTTTATTTTAATGTTTATGTGAATTGTGTGGGTTAAGGGTTTTAGTATTTTTATAATTTATTGCGAATTTCGAAAAATAATAATATATATTTCCTTTAATGAAAATATAGATATCTTTAAAATAATTTTCTATTGATATCGAATTTGAAATAATGCGATCTAGATTGACAATTTTTTACCATTGAATTCTTCATATACTATTTCTCCTCTACATTTGCAAAACAAGTAATTGTCTCGTATTAATACTCCACAACATTTTTGGTAACATACAGCTTGTATTTCAAAATCTTTGCATACTACTTTAGAGAATAGAACATGCAATCCTACACATCTGACATTTTCATCTCATTCACAATAAAAATCTCTCCTTAGCTTCCCAATTTCCATTGCCTACACGAGACCATCTACTGTAAATTCCCTACTCGAAGAGTTTAATTGACTTTTAGGTATGCATCAATAGACATGAAAAACCTATCTCATTCGTGTGATTATTTCCCTAGTCAATTACATAATGCCGTTCAGAAACAAGCCCTTCATTAAAAAATTCATAAAATTTCGGTTTTAGCATAAGAGTGGGCAAGTCACAAGCATAAATGCACTTCAAGCTTACTGACCATGCATTACATTCCATATTAATATATTTAAAAGACAAATGATATTAATAGCGAAAACAAATTCCCAAAACTTCATTGTAACTCAACTAATTATATAGCGAATTTCCACATTATATAATAAAAAAATAAGTTAATACCTATAGAATGTTCTCTTTACACCACCTTGATTTTCGTAAGAGAAAAAGATATATGAAAATGCTCACAAGATTCCTCATAGACATAACATTTAGTCTATGAAAATAAAACCTATGAAAAGAAAACTGTTTAATTGTTTGATTTAAAATAATCATAACAATTAGTCTCTTTAAACTAACTATAATGTAAATGCACCTTGCCAACGTTTTCACTTTATTATATGAGATTAGATTAAAATTTTAAATTTATTATATAATAAATGATGAGAAAGTAAATACTAAGCTCCAACGATCTTTTTAATTGATCATAAATTCACTTGTAACCTCCTTTTACCAAATCCCCCGTTTGGAGGAGAGTCGACATCAAATATTTTATAAAAACAATTTCTTTGTCAACTCAAAAATATCCATACAAAGATTTCATAATTATATTAAAGTCTTAAGGAGCTTCTTCAAACCAAAACATTATTTGATTTTTCAAGTGATTACGAGACTTCCAATTCAAATCGTCCCTCTTGGAGATTTATACATAGACAGATTTAAATATAAATCTTAATGTTTAAGAGTATATATTGTTGTAATTTAAAAGAACAAAAAATATTAAAATATGAGCAATTTTCATCCCAACGACTTTCTGCAAAGGGGACATTTTCATCCTAAATCATATTTTAAAAAATAAAACTTATACATTAACAAAAAAACCTATAAGGGGCACAAATCAAATCATATTTAAAAAAATAAAATTTGTATATCTAAAAGAACAATATCCATTTTAAATTTTAAAAGAGAAAAGTACATCTAGAGTTATCTAAAAGAAAGATGCCCGTATTTACTTCTGGTTCGCCCTGATATTATATTGATACAAGAGACGATGGTGTCTTCTGATAGGGCTATAGAAGTTTTCTCTAAGGTGGTGGGGAGTTGGTTCATGAGTGCTGTGGATGCTTCGGGGCTTTCGGGAGGTTTGTTGTCTGCGTGGAATCCAAATAAGGCACATTCTGATGTTTTCAAATCTGATGCAGGTATATTTCTTCAGGGACGTCTTCATTATGATGACCAGGAGATTAACATCCTAAATTGTTATGGGCCATATCATGATAGAATCCCATTTTGGAATCATATTCGGAATGGAGGATTATTGAGGCAAACCGGATTAATTATTGGAGGTGATCTAAATTTTACTTTGTCTGCTAATGAAATTTGGGGTAGTGTACGAATGGATCCAGATGCAGACTTTTTTTATGAACTGTTCAGGAATGAAGGCCTATTTGATGTGGAGCCATCTGTCATTAGACCTACTTAGCAAAATGGTCGATCTGGATCGGCTGGCATTGGCAAGCGATTAGATAGATTCATTGTGGGTGCGGATTTACTGGAGCAGTTCCAATCTTACCGATCATGGGTTGTTCAAACCAAGATATCAGATCATTTCCCTATTGTTTTTCAATGGGAAATGGATGGTGAACATATCCATTATCCGTTTAAATTTAATGCGACTTGGCTGGCTATGGATAATTTTGACCACTTTGTCAGATTGACATGGGGGTCTATGGTGGTGGAGGATGATCTTTCTCCTATGAGATTACTGGTTCTGAAACTGAGACATCTCAAAGTGGCGGTGAAGAATTGGGAAAGAATACAAAAACAATGCGATTTGGAGGAGTTGGTTTCTATTGAAGCTGAAATTGCACAGATATTGATAGATTCTCCGGCGGGTATTGGTGATGAGGAGGTCAATGCACAGCTGACTCGCCTTACACAGTCACGGGCATCCATATTGAAGAGGAAGGAGGAGACGGCACACCAGAAAAGTCGAATTAAATGGATTGAGAGTGGTGACTGTAATACCAGATATTATCACCAGTATGCCAATGCCAGGAGGATACATAACCATATATGGGACCTTAATATGGAGGATGGCACTAATATTTGCAAGCAGAGTGATCTTGAGACAGAAGCATTTACCTACTTCAACTCTGTTTATAAGAAACAGCCTAACCTGTCTATTGTTGCTTAGATGGAACTTATTGTAAAGTATCCGCGGATGTTTGGGGAACTGGATGGTGAGAGGCTCTATTTACCTGTTACCTTAGATGAGATACACTCCACACTGAAAGTTTTTAAACTCTCTAAGAGTCCTGGGCCTGATGGATGGACTGTAGAATTTTTTCTACATTTCTTTGATTTGATGGGGCCTAAACTACTTGCTATGGTGGAGGAATCTCGGCTACAGGGATTTGTATGTGGCTCATTAAACTCTACTTTTGTGGCTTTGATCCCTAAGTCGGATAAGCCATCCTCTTTTTTGGGATATCGGCCGATCTCATTGTGCAATCTGATATATAAAGTTATAACTAAGATTATTGCTACGCGCTTGAAGAAGGGACTGTCCATTGGTATATCAGATGAACAGTTTGGTTTCCTTGAAGATCGTCAGATTACTGATGCCATCGCCATTGCACAAGAAACTGTCCACATCATTAAGGTTAAGAATAAGAAAGCTCTGGTATTGAAGTTGGATCTCATTAAAGCATATGATCGGGTGGATTGGGGTTTTATCCGATTGGTGCTTCTACAGATAGGTATTCCCCTGCACACCACAAATTGGATTATGGGATGTGTGAGCTCAGCAAACTTTTCAATACTAGTCAATGGAAACCCCACTCCATTTTTCTCGGCATCCAGGGGCTTGCGACAGGGTTGCCCACTATCACCTTTATTATTTCTACTTATTGCAGAAGGTTTCAACAGGATGATAAAGGAACTAACTGAACATGGTGATATTGTGGGCATTGAGGTGGCATCTGATATTTATATTACACATCTGTTGTTTGTGGATGATATCTTAATATTTGGAGGGGGCACACACCGTGAATGGCAGGTTATCAAAACTGCTCTTGATGTATTTTGTGATGCTACGGGTATGAGCATTAGTCCGGATAAATCACAGTTTTATCATTCTAATTGGGAACCTGATGCATTGGAGGAAATACATCGACTTTTTACTTTTGATACACTGCCTCTTGAACATGGTTTTAGATATTTGGGGTTTTTTTTGAAACCTAATGACTATAAGATCAGGGATTGGTTTTGGTTGCTGAAGAAGATTGAGGTTCGCATTGGTAAGTGGGGTCATCGTTTTTTATCTATTGGAGGGCGACTCATACTGACAAAATCAGTCTTGGAGAGCATACCTGTTTATTGGTTCTCATTATCATGGATTCCGCGTGCTATACTAAAACTGATACAGAGCAGGTTGACCAGATTCCTATGGTCTAGTTACACTGATAAACCATCTATTTGCTTGGCTAGATGGGGGTTACTGACAAAGCCTAAAGGATGGGGTGGATGGGGCTTAAAGGACATTAGTAATTTTGGTAGAGCCCTTAATGCTAAAAACCTGTGGCAGTGTATTTTTGTACCATGTATGTGGCAGCGGGTGATATCGGCCAAGTACTTTCGGGGATGGCCGATCACTGTGTGGATCAGATTGACCGATTATGGACAGAAGAACATCTCAAATGTTTGGAGGGCACTATTGAAGGTGATGTCGATATTAAAACAGTGGCTGGTGTGGCGTCCTGGTGATGGGTGGAGCATTAGGGTGGATAGAGACCCAATATTGGGATTGCATGGATCATACAGGCTATCGGAGCCACTTTTGTCACATTTGCTGGAGAACAGAATATATTTTTTGGCACAGGCTGGGCGTAACATTGATGATTCGAGCAATACGTGATGGGTGGAGGCACAGGGAATCCATCTTAATGGGCCTATGGCCGTGGAATGGAATGAATATACCTACAAACTCAGAAACTCTGGTCTCAGACTTCAACTTTGTAAAGATTCTCTTTACTGGAGTATGAATGTAAAGACTGGAACTATCACTGCGGCACTGGCATATAAATCGACTGTTGTTGCCCTATACTCGGAATGTGTTCCTTTATGGTTTAAGAAGGTCTGGCGGTGGCAACTTCCTCATAAGACAGTGATATTCTCCTGGTTATTGTTGGTTGAGCGCATACATACATGGGATATGCTACAGAAAAAAGGCTTTGAGGGCCCCGGTATATGCTCGTTTTGTCATAATGCGGGGGATAATATCACACATTTGATGATCGATTGCCCTTTTACTGTACAGGTATGGCAGCATATTGGTCATATTTATGGTACTGCTATTATCTGGCAGGGTTTACATATTACACAGGCCTTTGGAAATTGGATAACTAGTGAATGGAAATTGAGGACTATACCTTTTCATGTATGTCGATTACTCTGGCTGGCAAGAAACTCCTATATTTTCCGGAATAATATAACTACACCCCTTCAGATAGTCAACAAGGTTCAGTTATTATGGAACGAGAGGCCCAAGATTTGCAGAAAACAACAGTCACGTCATATTCAACAACCTGTGTTTATACATGGCATGGCTATTGGATACTTTGATGGGGCCGCACAGGCTGGGGGAACTATGTGTGGAGTAGGGGCTATACTCATATCGCCTCTTCTGGGCAGATTTAATGTCAAATGGAACTGTGGTATTGGTACCAACACACGGTCTGAATTACTGGCTTTATGGAGTATCCTTCACTTAGCTAGAACATTGGGCATTGATTCTATCCAAATTGCTGGTTACTCCAGGGTTATCGTTGACTGGTTTAAGGGTATTATACATTTAGATGCGATTCTCTTGACTTTTTGGATGGATCGCATTTTGCAGATGAGGGATCAATTCTTGGAGATCAGCATACAGCATATATATAGGGAGATCAATTATGATGTTGATCTTTTATCAAAGCAGGCAATTTCGGGGCCGGTTGGACATTTTTTGGTGGCCCGTGGGGATGGACATGATCCATCTACTTTTACTTTTTTGGTTCTTATTAGTACTGTGGCATAATGGGTATGGATGCATAAGATTGATATATCTTATGGTTCATAGGAGATTTTATTTATCTGGGGTGGATTATGTAATGATAATTACATGATTTACTAGGGTAGATACTTGGGGGGTCTTATTTTGGCTACATATGGTAACAGTTTTTGGATAGAGTTTAGAACTTGCTGGATTGTAGATGATATGTATGTTTTCTGGACAAAGGTGACAATATGTCAATGTGTAAATATCTCTGGTAAACTTTTTTATATATTATATATATAAGATCTTGTTTTTATGAAGAAAAAAAAAAATATACTCCAACCAAGTGAAATTACATTTGGATTAAAATATGTGCATATCCATTAACAAATGCCCTGTATTTCTGTACCTTCTTGTGTATCCCCAGAAAGCAAGAGAAACAATAACAGAGAAGGCAAGCGACAGTGGCCATTGAATGATATCAAGAATGTGAAAATAATGGAAACAAATAACAATATAATTGATTTCCTTTAAATATTATTCTTTTATGCACCCATGTATGTATTGGAAACCAATGAAAGAACGGATGTCATTGAACAGATTTACAATGAAGGGTAGGGTTTGCAGATTTAAGTGAAGTTGATGGATGCTCATTTGCATTCAGAAGAAGTAGCTGAAGTTAGAAGAAGAAGTAGTTGCATTGAAGTTGCTGAAGGATGCAACAAAGGGGCTTAACTCCAGTCGGTCTTTACCTCTGGTTGCCCAATCATCTGTGTTCCCTATCCAAGTCTTTCTCTCTGCTGTTTTAGATTAGGAAATTTCTTTTTCCCTGCTGTTTTGGATTATGAAATGTTTTAGATAATCAGTTTTCAAGGACACACAATTACTGAGGTATCAAATTAAATTTCGGTGGTAATCCGTTTTCAAAGATAGACAATTGCTGAGTATCAAATTTTGACTGCAGACAGAGAGAAGAAATTTATTATCCACCTTAATAAGACATTAAAAACTATAGTAGAAGGAGAATTGAAATATACCAACTCGGCCAAAGGTATCGGTGTTATATAATTTGGTTTATGAGATCATGTAACTCCATTTCCAATTACATTCTCAGAGAGGACAAGAGTGCCATGATCCACTTATGAAAAAATATTGAAATTTGTGATATATAGGGCATTTGTATTATACAAAATAATTAGTCTCGTGGACTATTACAGAATTTGTATACATTATCGTATGTATCAGAAAACAATGAAAGAATGGAGGTCATATACCAGAATAGAAGGAAGAAAAGAATACTTGAAAGGGGGCAGGGTAGGTTTCGAGAATTCATCAACCAGAAGATGGTGTTGAATTGATTTCAGAGCTCACTTGCATTCCGAGGGTAGCCCCTGGGGAAACCTCTTGGTGTCAGCACAGTAATCGTAGATCATATAGTTATTTCGCACCCACTGGAGCTTCTGCTCTTCGTTGCTGTCCAAAACCTCCTCTGTGGCCAAGTTAGAAGAAGAAGAAGTAGCAGCTTTAAAATTGCGGAAGGATGCAACAAAGGGGGCTTTAGTCCAGTCTGTTTTCACAAGTCCACCTCTAGTTGCCCAATCTTCCGCATCCCAAAGGCTGGAGTAGAGTCTCATTGCTTGGTTCTTAGGATAGTGATAGTTGTTATCCACTCCACTCAACTCTTTCTCCCTGTTTTTAAACACTCGAACAGGAGTCCCGTCTACAGAAAATCTGAACAACAAACATGTATATTTATGTTAGTTCCAGAAATTGATTGAAGTGTATTCTATTGAATGGATTAATGAACCAATGAGTAATGACAATACATACATAATCTGGTTTGATGTCCAGAGCACAGAGTAAGTGTGAAAATCTAGGGTTGGGTCGAACCACAAGTAGAATCGCTGCTCACGATTGCCAAGGCCTTGAGCGAAGACATTTGTGTGCATAACATAGGGATCTCCAGAGAGGTTGCCCAGAAATTCAAAGTCTATTTCGTCATGTTTGGGACCTTGAGACGATAGCTGCAGGGGGCATAACAGCATTAACATGTCAGCATGGCATAGAACAGGTTATATTTGTGTCACTCAGAGACGAATAGGGTAAGGCAGGGTAGAATAAGAAGAATACATACATAATAGGCAGTGACTGTGCCTGCAGAGTTCCCAGGTACCAATTTGATTTGCATATCAATCTTGGCAAACAGATACTCGTTCTTGGATTGGAACCCACAACCTGCGTCAAAAAGGAAAGAAGGGATAAGATGTCTACATAGTATAATAAGTGTACATGAAAACGAAATAAGAGCAGAGCATGATGGCAAGAAAAATAAAATTTACCAAACAATTATTACCTGAAGTTTGATCCAGAGTCATCTGTAATTGTTGGCCATTGCCAAGGATTTTAGCTCGACCATCACCCCATGTGATGTCTACATCGTTGTAGAAATTCGCAGAGACAGTTAGAAGAAAAGTTGATGAGGCTACTAATAATAAAAGAAAGAGGGGAAGGGGTGCGGCCATGTCTGCAAACTCATGCAAGGAGGAGATGAATGGGAAAGGACGAAAGAGAGAGTAATGGTAAACAACTCGTCGCTGTGGCTCGTTGCCGTGGAGGGGAATGTATTTGGAGTGATGGTTGTTTGGGCTTATATATATGCAGGGAAGGGAAAGTCGGCGTGTGGAAGGGAAAGGAAGAAGGGTGAGCAGATACAGCCAGACAAACGAATGATGGAAGAGCATCGTGGCATTAGTTGAGTTGGCTGTCTGTGCGTTCCAACTGTACTGAATTGCTGTCACTGTCACTTCCAATCCCATCCATTGAGATGTGACGGTCCGACCGAGTCCCTCCATCCAACTGGCACTTCCACTTTCCCTGCAACTTTCCTTCCCAGTGCCCACTCCCACGCGCTTAGATTGCTTTCAAGTAACCAACTGCATCTACCAAATACCGAGTGCTTTTCATCTCTATTGCATAATCAATTTATATAAAGCGACTTTGCAATAAATTAGGTTTAACACCTTTTATAAAATTAAATGGTCTTTTTCAAATTTCGCTCACTACAAAGAGCCCTCGTGGGTCGAATGGAGTATGTAAAGTGGAATAGGGCGGAAATGATAAACTGGGCAGTGGAAAACTAGAAGCACCTAATCGATTATGTCCACGGTTCCTTCGGATTTCTAATTATGGGTACTTTTGCTTTAGTTTCCTCTCAAAAGAACATGCTTATAAATTCTAGAGAATTTTCGAATTATCAGGGATGGTTTACTTGTACTTTGGTGATGGTCGGTACATTTCAACCCTCAAAGGAAAAATATCACAAAATATCATCTTTCACTGTTTCTTCTTGGTTTTCTGATACAATTCTGGTCCAAGGAGGTTTAATAAATTTGGCCAATCATCTTGGCAAGTTCATTTATGTTAACCCTAAGATGCTTCGCTCAGGTGATAAGAGACTTGCTAAGGTTTTGGTGGAATTTGATACAGGTGAGCTTCTTCCAAAAAAGGTCAACATCTGTTGGGGGGATTACGTGTTAGGAGCAAACACTAAGTTATAGAGGCATCCCTTTTCGATGTTTAAATTGCAAAAGTATTGGACACTTATGGAATTCATGCCATGGCACCTTAGGAATACTTTGGGTTTCCATAAAGTTTATTTTCAGAGGAGGGTGGCTAGGCTAGGTTCTCGTACTCCTCCAACAACTCCTCCTTTCTCGACAACTGATGATGATAGCACAGAAGGTAAGTCCTTTGATGATTCCCATGTTCCATATCAAGATTTGTCGTCAAAAGAATCACATTTTATAAAATTAGTAGAAAAAGATATGGATCGTAGATTGGAGGGTATAGTCATTGACTATAGTACGATAGGGAAGGAAATTCTTTGTTTAGATTCTAGGAGGAATAGGAGGGAGTCTTCAGAGCTAAGGGTCTTAGGAGGGGTCAATGTTGCTTAGCCTCTGTTCGACTGTACTGGCATAATAAAGGGTTTGGATGATGGGAATTGTAATTCTGTTGTTGACAATTATGGGCATGTTTTACTTTTGGAGGATGAGCCCTCTTGTGATCTAAGCATTTTTTCTTTGAAGGATAATTCGTCTCTGATCTCTAAACAAGGAGCTAGGATTGTTTTGGTCAAGGGTTTGGAGTTGAATGGGTGTTAGTTGGGAGGAATAAAGTCTTAATAGGAGAAGATGTAGGTTCTCCTCTACAAGTCTATGTAAATAAGCTAATAGATTCTTCAAATGGAACTCTGATAAGTTCAATTTTCCACCAGAATGTGACAATAAGAAAAAAGAATAGAAGGAAGGATGGAAAGAGTGGAGAGGAGCTTTGTGAGGAGGAAGGATTGATTAGAGAAGGGGATTATGTTCATTTTCCTGCTAGATTACAATTCATATAAGAGTCTTTACTAAACAGAGATATTGGGTCCCTTAGAGTTGTAAATCCCCAAGTGACTGTTACTTAATGTTATGTATTTATTTCAACATAAGAGGGCTAGGGGGAATCTCTAATTCTAGATGCCTTGTAATATTCTTACAATCAAACAAAGCAGATATTTACTTCATTCAAGAAACTATGTCTAAAGGTGTTAAGGCTTGTAAGTATTTTTTGAAATTACTAAAAGATTGGGAGGTATGTGCTCTTGATGCTAAAGGTAAGTCTGGAGGGTTGTTAGCTATCTGGAACCTCGTAACGTGTAACTTGAATCCTTTCAAAATGATTGTTGGTATCTTGTTGGAGGGTAGAGTTCAAGGTTTTAAAGATGTAATCAAATTATTAAACATTTATGCCGCTTACAAAGATAGAAGAGTATTTTGGGAGAATGTTGAATCTAGTGGTGTTCTCAGCATGCAAAACCTTATTATTGTTGGAGATCTGAATGTTACTATGTTTTCTTATGAATATTGGGGTATGATGTCTTTGGTGGACCCGTTGACTTCTTTCTTTCAGGATTTGTTCAGGAGAAACAAATTGATAGACATTATGCCCCACAAGCTTTCTCGTACATGGAAGAACAAAATATTGAGGATTGAAGGAATCAGAAAGAGAATTGATAGTTTTTTTGCAGCTGAATCCCTGCTGGATAACCGTGTCAAGTACAAGTCTTGGAACTTGGTTTCCAATATTTCAGATCATAACCCTATTTCTCTCCAGGTAGAGGGAGAACCTAGTCTTGGCAAATTTCCTTTTAAATTTAATCAAGCTTGGTTGAAGGATGATTCTTTCTAAAGAATGGTAAGAGAAGTATGGTCTTCATTGTTAGTACAAGAAGGTTTGAATGCAATGGACACATTGGTTCTTAAACTCAAAAAGATGAAAAAAGTTGTGAAAGAGTGGATCAGAGAAAAAGAGGAAAATGATAGGAGTATCATGATCCTAGTTGAAAATCAAATTATGGATATTTTGCCAAGAAATTTGAATGTCAATATTTCATTTGATGAGAAGGTTTTGATGATTGAACTAGAAGGTAAAAAGGACACTCTATTAAAAAAAGAAGAATATTTTTGGAGGTTAAAGAGCAAAGCAGTGTGGATAGAGGTTGGGGATAACAAAACTAAGTTCTTCCACATGTATGCCTCTTGTAGAAAGAATCTAAATTACATTAGGCAAATTAATTTTCTTGAAGGGACTTCAGTTTAGTCTTAGTAAGTTATTCAAAAAGAAGCTGCCATTTTTTTCAGTAGACTTTACAAAGACCCTAGTAGATCAAACATTGGCGATCAAATGGAAGTTTTAAAGCTCTACCCTACTTTTTTCTCAAGAGATGATGGATTTCAAATTGAGAAGGGTATTAGTATAGAGGAAGTGAGAAGTGCACTGTCCAATTTTTCCTAAGACAAAAGCCTGGGGCTAGACGGCTAGCGAGTAGAATTCCCTCACTTCTTTTTTGGACATTATGGGGAAAGATCTGTTGTAAGTAGCTGAAATGTCTAAAAGAGAAGGTTTTATGTCTGGTGCTCTAAATTCTAGATTTATAGAACTTGTTTTGAAGAAAGAAAAGGATGACACTTTCTCTAATTTCAAACCAATTTTTATATGTAATCTGATCTACAAGATGGTGACCAAAATTATTGAAACATAATTAAGTCGAAATTATCTGAAGTGTTTTCGAAAGAACAATTCGGGTTCTTATCAAATAGGAAAATCTTGGATGCAATTGGGGTCTCCCAAGAGTGTCTTCATTCGAAAAAAGTTAAGAAGATCATCTCTTTGATTCTAAAAATGGACCTTGCAAATTCGATAGAGGTATATATTGTCTCCTCTTCTCTTCCTACTGGTCATCAAGGGTCTCAGTCAAATGATTTTGGAAGCTAAGGTGAAGGGTAAGTTTTCTAGTTTAAAAATTTATTCATCTCTTAAAATTACCCATATCCTGATTGTCGATGGCATGGCTATCTTTGGGTCTGATAAGATTGAGGATTGGAAGGTTCTGTATGACATTCTCAAAATATTTTGCTCAGTGTCTGGTATGGAAATTCACCAAGAAAAGTATTTGTTCTATCAAAACAAGGTCTCTAATGGGGCTTTGTATGAGGTTACCTTTTTGTACCAATTCAAGGTGGAAGGATTTGAAATGAGATTCAAATATATCGGCTTCTTGTTGCAACTGAATAAATACATAGATGATGATTGGTTGTGGTTGGTGAAAGAAATTGAAAGAAGAATAATAAATTGGGCTTAGAGATTTCTATCCTTGGGTGGAAGGTTAACCTGAGTGTGTTCTATGTTGTTGGCAATCTCAGTGTGTTTTTTTTCTCTGGTTATGATCCCTTAAGCCATCATTAACATTATAAGATAAAAAATATTCAATTTCCTTTGGGTTGGCTCGGGAGTGGAGAAAAAATTTCACTTGGTATCCTGGAAGAGTCGACATTACCTAAATCTTTGGGGGGGTGGGACATAAAGAACTTAAGCTAGTTCAAAGCAGTTCTTTTCTTAAATAATTTATGGTGTAATATATTTGGCAATAGTTTTTGGTATGTCACTCGAAATATCTTATAACGATTTCATTGATGAATTGGTTTTAGGTCCAAGGAAATTGGAAGCAGTGACACATCTATTATTTGGAACAATTTTAATAAAAAAATTCATTGGATTAGGAAATGGGTTGCATGGGATATTGGGAATGGTAAGAGCTTGAGAATTGGCATTGATCCTTATATTGGCGACAACAGTAACTTTATCTTTCCTTCGGAAATTCTATACCATCTTGTTGAATTGGACATGGTTATGCTTAACCATATTAATATACCGTGGTGGTATTTTTTAAAGGGTGGTTACTAATAAATTCTAAAGATATTGGCTTATTTGGAGGCTGTAAAGATATATGGGACTATTATATCAACTCTCTGAATAATGTTGGCATTAGACTTGGTTCTTCAGATGAAAAGATTGCTTGGAAATGGACTAATTATTCTTGGCATATTATAGCGAAGGATGCATATGAAGCAATTGTATCTTTTCAAAAAAATTATGGCAAGAAATGGTGGCACATCAACTTACGGAAGTGGCATCTCACGCAAAAATTGAAATGTTTTTTTGCTTCTTCGAGAAAATAGACTTATTACTTAGAAAAATCTTTTGAAAAGAGGATGGAATGTTCCTAACATTTGTATGTTATGCAGAAAGGAAGTTGATTTGGTTGATCATTTATTCTTATCATGCGCATTTAGAAAAAATGTACGGTATTTAGTTTGTGTAATTTTAAACATTAATTCTTATTGGGGAGGTTATGATAAGGATGGAAGTTTCAGGATTTAGTTTTCTAATGAAAGAAGACACAAGTTGTTGCCTATATTCATAATATGGTCTATTTGGAATATGCGGAATAAGGTTATTTTTTAAAATATGACTCCCAATCTTAATCAATTTTGCATTAAAAATATAACTTTTTATAAGGAATTTTCAAGAAATGAACAATCCAAAGCACATAAATTGTCTTCTAAGTCGATGCTATCTTTCTCTTTTGTTGTAGAATATTTTGATGGATATTGAATGGAGGGATAATGTAGGAGTGGAATGGTTCTAATGGTCAATAAAGATAATTATTTTAACCTATGGATGGGAAGTGGAAATGGTAGCAACACAAGAGCATAATTGTTGGGATTGTAGGGAGTTCTTCTTTTTGCAGTAAAAAATGGGATTGATTCAGTTAGTATCTATGGAGACTCAAAGGTTATCATAGAATGGGATAAGAGTATATAATCTTTAGGTTATTCAGCTTCGTAATTGGTGTAATAAAGTTCAACATTTGATTGACTCTTTCAATCAAATTTCTCTTTCTAACATTTCCAGAATTTACAACTCGAAAGCAGATCATCCGTCAAAAAAAGCGGTACAGTGTGATGAAGGATGTATGCACTTTCAAGAAATATTGGAAGGATCCATTATTCATGAAGGAGTTGAAGATGTTTTCAGAACTTTACGTCTATGGTCCCATAAGTTTTGTTTGCTACTAAACTATGTAAGGCTCCTACTTTTTAATGATGATGTTGTGTTTTGAAAGCTATTTCAGCTAGTGTTTTTTGGGTTATTTAGAGTCGTGATAGCTATTATGAGTCTTTTTTTGTACTAGTTTGTTTTGTAGTTGGTTTTTTCTTGGCCTTCAAGTTTTCTTAGGTTGAAAGGATGGAGGATGATAAACTTGTAATGAATCTTTTGCTTTAATTCATATGAATAGAAAAAACATGTTTTTTTTTTTTTGAAGAAAGGGTCCCAAACACTTTTAACGGGGAGGGATCAACATCGAGTGTGTTGGGGGTTCCTCTTGTAACTAAAATATTCTCACAAAGACTTTTTTCTTTACACCTTTTTGTTCGATCACTCTCTAGCTGTTGTGCTCACTCAAAAGGACCAAGAAGGGAATTAATTTCCAATTTTAATTTATGAGCACAGGACTATAGGGCGCTAAAAGAAATTACCCAGAATTGAAAATAAATCCTATGTTGTGTTTCAAGGGTGGGTGCATTGGGGTGCATAAATGGATTAAATTTTGTTTAAGGTTTATGGTACAAAAAGTGGCTCTCCATATGAAAGAGACTTGTGATGATGAAATATGTTATTGAAGCCATGTCTATATATTAGGCATCTATTGCTTACATTATAGTTGGTACTATGAATAGCATCAGAAAAAAAATGTTTAAGTTATTATGGAGAGGTAGCGAGAACCATAGTGCCTATCCCTGGATCGCTTGGCAGAGACTCACTATGTATAAAGATATGGGAGGTAGAGGTCTTAATTACTATCCTATATTTTTCCAAAGATCTTGCAGCCAAAGGCATTTGGAGATTAATAATATGTGAAGGACTATGGGTGAAAGTTATTCATCATAAATATATTCATCCTTTAACCATTGAGAAATGGACCAGATCTAGGAATAAGGTCTAAAAATGTTCCCATCATTTGGAAATCTATGATTAAAGCTTACGATCTAAGTTAGAGACTAGTTAGTTTGGAATATTGGTAATGGCGGGAAGATACAAATTGGGAAGGATCCTTGGAAGGGTTGTTCTGATGTTTATCGTCTTTTCAAGGATATGATTTTGCACTTACAAGAGAGAAGATTTTGATTTCTTTATCATATTTTGGATCATAATCACTCATCTCCTATCAATCATAAGTGGATTGCCATTGTTGATTTGGGCTTTGAAGGGGAACATGCTATAATTTGGGAGAAGTATGTCAAATATCTCTATAGAGTTAATGCTTTTCTCAGTGAGAATGAAGACTCTCTAATTTGGTCTAAGAATGAATCTAGTTGTAATTACTTACCCAACCTTGGATACAAGGCAGATCATGCTATAGAATACTCTCCTGCTCATGTCTAGGGGCACTCCACAATCTAGCAACTAGATTTCCCTTTGAGCCTAACCTGTTTTTTTTTCTTGCTATGAAGGGAAAAGTCCCAGTTGGTGACATAATGATAACTTTCTTGGGCACTGATCCTAGTAGATGTCCTTTATGTTGTGAGGCCTCAGAAATCTATTCCATGCTTATTTATTAAATGTCCTTATATCTCTACTATGTGCTAGTATGCATGATAGTTTTTGGTGTACAATTTAGATGGAATGGTGTTGACTTGGTTGAATCATGGAAGGAGTGTACCCTTCAGATGGAATGGATTCTCCTATAGTCATCTTGGTACCCTTCAGTTGAGCTCTCAAATTCATCTTTTTGTTGATGTTATTTCCCTCATACATTCTGGAAAGGGTGTCATACACTTTATTTGGTGTCTCTTTAAATGACACTTGATGGATCAAGTGATCTTTGATAGATTCAACAATGATCCTCATTTCCTTGATTAGGTCCTTCTTGTGCTTCTCCTTAGCTTCATCTTCTTCCGATTCTACAACTTCATCTTTTATGTATTTGCCAATATCATTCTCTCTAAGAATGGACCAATCCTATACTTCCATGATCATAAGTTTTCTATGCCTTCCATCTTGTCCTCAAGCTTAGTGCTTGGGGCCATCTTCTCTGGGAGGTCACTAAAAATTCAAATTTCTCAAAATGAAAATATGGCCTTACCAGGAGATGCACTTGACTGAGGCGAGTTGGTTGGTCCACTTGGTTTCTGTAGATTCCAAATATTCACCCTTCAAAACTTGCTTGCAAGATTTCCGCATCTATAGATTTTTGTTCTAGTTTTCTGCATTTTCTGGTTCAGGGCCAAACTAGGGTTTGGATTTCCCCAAAGATTCGCCCACTCAAAAAAATAGGATCTAGGTCTCAATAGATGCGCTCTAGGGAAGTGCAACTTTCTATGTAAGCAAATCTTCAAAATCTCAAATTTTGCAGAAACCCTAATTTCTTGCCAGAGGGAGAGGAGAGAGAGTTTCACCTTGTGAAAGTTGTTCTATTCAGGCTAGCTCTGATACCATGTTAATATTTCATATGCTTATCTAGATATAATTAGTGTTTAATCCAAATTCATAGTAGTATCATATGCAGAATCACTGAAAGAAACACAATCACAAGATAGACACAGATTTATCTTAGGAAACCCTCAAGGGGAAGAAAACCCAGCAAAAGTCCCACTATATAGATGTATAAGTTAAAACCCCAGAATAGGTGATCCTCCTCCTTGTTGGTATTTATCTCTCTCTCTCTCCTATGCATTATACACAAGTGAGTGTCTATTTAAGTGAGGAACACAACTCCTCTAGTTATACTCTTTCTGTCACTTGACTTTTAACCTAACAAATCGACCCCATTAAATTGACTGGGTTGACTTCACCTAGGAAGACTCAAAACAATATTATATAATATTCATTAGGGTACTATTGACCCAAATTACAATGGAGCTTATACCTCATGAATATATGATGCCCAAATACAATAGTAACATCTTGACGTAGGAATAAGACATCTCCCTTGGGGTACATCAGTAAAATACATTTAGAATATTCTTCGAAGTTACAATATTTCAACACTAATTTCATATGACACAAAATTGTTTTTGCATGGAGTTACATGGTGAGATGCCATAGACTCAAGATTCCAATCAATGCTACTACTATAAGTATATAAGCATGCTTCTTCTACTATAACAGTAAATAAAACATCAATGTCTGAAGCTACAACAATGGTCTCACCTTCATTCTTGTTGGCTTATTTTTTATTTGAGCTGGTTGATTTTTACCTCTTTTGTTCTCTCTTCCATATATGACACTCTATTTTCACGTGCCCTGGTTTTCCACAATGGAATCAAGTTAGTCTACCTCTTCTTGATTTTTATCTACCTATTGACTTTGAACGCCCCTACCTAGTTCGATTAATTTTCCTTCCATGATGAAAGTGTTCCTATGGCTGGGTGTTAAGAGGACACTAACATAATAGGGTTGAAATAATAATGTTTAAAGTTTTGCAAGCAAATATAAGCAATATTAAGAGGTAAGAAGGGATTATAAATGATTCATTGAAGGCTGATCCAAGCTTTCCTTTAGCCCTCCTATTGCTCCTCAATCCAAGAGACCTACAAAACAAGATTTAATCTTCCTCAAACTAATTTGACTATATGTAAAGCAATGATAACCAAACAACATGAAACCCTAATATGATTAGCATTGACATATGATCATAAACATATACATGACATACATTAGACAATGATTTGTAAAGGGAATAACATTACATCTTTATTATCAGGTAGAAGAAGTACAAATTTTACCTTATCCTCAAGCTAGGCACCTCATGAAACCTTGATCTAGATCTCATGCTTCTCTTCTCCAAGGATCTTAGCCTCCAAGATCTACAACACATGAAGAATGAATCTAGGGAAAAGGTAGTGGGGATGAGAGTCCCAATTCCACCAGCATAACAATGCAAAGGTTAAGTCTCCCTTCATGGACCCCTCTCCCTCTCTTATGTACTTTTCTGAATAGTTAGGATCGAATAAGGATCAATTACAACTGTAGGATCAGTTCCAAAACCACATAAACCACCCCTAATTCGAGAATTTCTATAATTTTATATTTTTTTGGCCATTTTAGGGGAAACTCGCAGGTTTTATGAAGAAAAGTCGCAAGTTTCAAGGGAAACTTGCAGGTTTGCTTAAGAAAAATCAAGAGTAGGTCAAAAACTCTCCTTTTATGGTATTTCCATGCATTTTCATGGGTTGGTGTCTTCTAGAAATTTTTTCCTTTTGAGATGCCTTTCCAATGGTCTAAAAAAGTATTAAACGAAGTTACAGAACTCAAGTTATTGCTCCTCCAATCAAGATGATTTTTCAGTGACTAACAGTGACTTTTCATGAAGTGTCGTCATGCAAAGAAAACATGTGAAAGTTGTCACAGGAAGAGATGTGTCATTTTAGGATATAAAATATACCCCCTAATGTATGAGGTTAGAGGGGAAGATGATAGCCGAAATACATATAAAAAGGAAACCATTGAGATGAGAAGTCGAAGAGATGAAGGATCCAAGATCAGAGATTCGAACAGAGGTACCTAAAAGAGAGATAAATGTTAGACAAAACTGATCTCTGGGACATACATGTCCCTATACAAATGATTGCCATAAATATACAAGTGGATCCAACATGTGTATAACTTATGTAACTATCATGGCTACACAATATGCGAAATGGTGCCATATAAAATCTAAAGTAGTCATGGCCATAAATGAACAAGGTGGATCCATGCTCAACAATCGATCATATCCACAAGAATACAAGGTGGATCTATGTCTAAGCAAATGTCATATGAAATGTGACAAGGTCTTGCACAACTCGGGCAATATCAAAAGAGAGTGATGCTACTTTTGACCCAAGGTATTCAATCCAAACCGCCCAAAGGTACGAATCCTAACCATGTGAATAAAGGATTTGAATTCAAACATGGAGGAAATTGTTTGATTATGTGTCATTGACGAGGATTGTTAACAAACGCGAGGGAAACCACCATTAATGAAAATGGTCCCTAAGGTTCCTAGTACATTCTAAAAAGTGTGAATAAATGGTCTTGAATTCAAACACCTGAAGAATCCATCAAGTAGGAGACATTAAGGTATTCCAATACCCAATAATGAGGGAAATTTCCACTAATGACTGTAAACCCCAAGGTATTGTCATAAAATCTAAATCTCATTCCCAAAGCAAGATGTGTTGAAGTCGATAGGAATAGATCTATCAGAAGGAAGGAATTAAAGCATCCTCCATCATTCAACATGAGGTAAGTCAAAGACTGGTTAGATTTGGAACTGGTACAAAGTTTTTCAACAAGGGTTGCTGAAGACTAGATGTAATGAACTGATACCAGGGAATGGCCGACACAAGAGGTCGAGACAAGTGCAGAATGGACGACAAAGGTTTATCCTTGAATAATGAGCATGACACAATAGTGACTTAGGTAGCTTTTACACGAAGAGACCAATGATACAAATCTACAATGTAGGAGAAATTGAGAGATTCCCCATATAATTGGAAAAGAAGCCAACTTGAGGAGTAAAAATCTGAATCAGGATAAGGTCAAAAAATAGAACCCAACTATTAATAGACTCAAAATTGGTGGTTTGTTCAAGGAGACCAGACTTGCCGCCATTATATAAAAGACATATGAATGAACTTCCCTTTCCCCCTTTCTTGTAAAGGTTTAACAAGTCCAAGAAATCAAACACAAGGCCTTATTCATTATTGGCAATCTTGAAGAAGAGATAGAATAATGATTGCTAAATTATTGATCTATGGATTTTATGATCCCAAATTAGCGAATGCTCGACGATGTTTTCATAGTTTTGAGAGTCTGAAAAATACAAAGAAGACTCTAGGGGGGGACTTTTTCGTAAGGTTAGTCTCCTAAGTCCAAAAAAGTATAAAAAAATCCAGAGGAGAACCCTCTTAATCCAATAGAAATAAGGTATGCGTTTTTCATAGTTAGTCAGCAAGGTTAAAAAAAAGGGTAAACTATCATTGTACCGATGCTCCTTCAAAAGCAAGCAGAAACACTTTAGTTTTAATGAGTGTGAAAGGAAGCAACATCACTCGGAAAGTTCCATTTATCTACAAGAATGGTACAAACAACAATAAACTCGATGCGTTGTACTAGGGTTTAACGAGCATGACAGTGGAATAAAGAACGCTTAGAATCTCTTTCATGTTTAGGTCCAGAGTACAAAAAAGAGAAAACTAAGCTTGAACAGGTTCCTTTTCCATAAGTTTAGTCCTCTAGGCCCAGAAAAGAGATAAATCTATACCTGAAGACACTCTTCTGGATTTCGAAGAAAATAGAGTTTCCTTTTTCATAAATAATCCATAGGGTCCGAAAAAGGGGTAAACTTATACCACTATGAATGATCCTTTAGTTCCTTTAAAAAGTCTGAAAGAACAAGAAACTCGACTATCTAGTCAATTTTAAGGATTCAAATTTGGGTTTAAAGATAACTCCATACCTTTCCCGTAAAGTTTTAACGAGCCCGAAAAAGTCAACTCGTGACCTCCTTACTATTTTTAATGAGCTCAAAGGAAAGAAAGAAGAATGCTCTAAATGCAAGGAGACAAGTTTCAGAGGTATGTGAAACTAGTTCCAAGTGCAAGGAACAAGCCTAAACATAGTGCAATGAACATGAGGAAGATAAGGACACTTGGGGAGTGTCTCCTCCAGGTAAAGGATGTTAAGTTGCAGTGGCAAAATGGTACAAAGCTGAGCGGCGATGAGAGTAGAGATGAGGGATTATATAACGAGCTAAAAGCATGGAAGCCGACATCAGGCTTATGATATCATGTAGGGTGTAATAAAATATGGTTACAACTCGAAAAACAAAGTGAGGCCAGTAAACAGTTATGAATCCCACTAAGAATCCTGTCTCCAAGAAATAACAGTATCAAGATCATATTCAAAAGAAAATGTCTGATAAAGGTCACTTTGGTAGAAACACTTGCAACTTTTCTATCTTCTACAAAAGGAGTAGTCAAGGAATAATCGATTGAAGAATATTCTATAGTGCCAAGTCCCAAGGATTTATAATCAATAATATCAACCTCAAGAGGAGAGCTAAAGTTGACAGGGATGATAGAGTATGCAAAAACAAACTCAGTGTCACAAGAGTCACAAAATTTAAAAGAAAAATCAAACTCATCACGATCACTGACTTGATGTGTGATGGGAGAGTCCAAAGACTCAACAATGAAAGCATAGGAGGATCGATCATCAAAAATATCAAACTCAAAAAACAAGTGAGGGTTGGATTTAATCACAACTGAGTCATCATTCATAAGAAGGTTAGATTGTATCAAGGACTCTAGGAAGACCTTATCTGAAGGAAGTAAACCATCTCAGATAGGACACATGTCTAAACATTCAAATGGATCGATGGGGTGGAGAGAAGGTTGTGAAGTCCCCATTGGGTAGAAAACCTAGTCAACTATTGGGACCAAGTCCCAATAAGGTAAGAATGAATCCAGAGGGTTTTTCTTTGTAGAAATCAAACACGAAGGGTATGAGGCCACATAATTCACCTGTGGCGGGGAAGTGTCTACTGAAACACTGGGAATTAACAAAGGAAAGAATTGCTCTATGGTCAGGTGAGGAGGAGGATAAAAAAATGACAGCTGGTTGACAGTGACAATGCTTTCGTTATGAGGGAAATACATCACCCGAAAGAGTGTAAACATCACATCTTTCATAGCATATACGTAATCACACCCAAGGAGAATATTAAAGTCCAAGGGGTCCTCAATAACCATGAAATCAACTAAGACAATATTCCCACTCAAAGTAACAAGTACTTAAGTAAGAATTCCCATAGCTTTACTAGTTCTTCTATCAAAAGCCAGAAATTGATCATCAGTTGACATAAGGCTGGGAGATCTGATGCCTCTCCAAGAACATGTGGATAAAATACTAACAAAGGCTCCTTCATCCACAATACAACGAGCAATTATGTAGTGTTTAACTTGGACCTTTATCTGGAAAGCTGCAACTGAAGGAAGGGGTGGCTCAGCTAGGTTATCCCAATTGAAGGAAGCAATTTGAGAACTTGGTGGGGGTTTGTTTGAAATGAAGTCAGTGCCCCCTTGTTTATAAAGTTCTGAACTGGAAGTGAATTAAATATGACTAGCAAGCACTTCACTCTCCAAAGGAAGAGTGGGATTGATCGAAGATGGCATTAATCCAACCACTTGATGAATGTCACTCTCTGAAGGAAGAGTGGGATCGACCAATGATAACATTGGTTCAATCACTTGGTAAAGGTCACTCTCCGAAGGAAGATTGGGGTGAACCAAAGATTGCATTGGTTTGACCACTTAATCAACCAAAGGATCAATAGGCTATTGAGAAACTATAGGATATTAAAAAATAGGATGTCTTGGAACCATACTCTTCGTACTTCCGCAATGGTAGGGAAATGATGAGTAAGGTGGTCGCCTTCACGAATCTTACAAGGGAAATTGGGCTTGCATTTTGAACAATTAGCCTCTTCAACAATGTCAACATGACTTGCAGTGGCTAATTGTTTTCCCTCGGCATGACTTCTAGAGGCTGGGTGGTTATGATCAACATGCTTGCAAAGGTTGAGTGTGTGCCCCCAACATGAATTCCAAAGGCTAGGTGGTTGGATCCAACATGACCTACAGAGGTTGGATGGATGTCCCCAACATAACTTGCAGAGGATGGGTGTTTAGGGTAAGCTTGACTTGTATAGGTTGATGGAGGTCCCCCGACATGACCTGTAGAGGTTGGGTGACTGGGTCATACATGACTTGTAGAGGTTGGATGGGTGCCCCCAGCATGACTTCTAGAGGTTGGGTGACTGCCCCCTTTTTTTCGTGTCTTCTTCTTATTCTTCCTTCTTTTACTCCCTTTAGACTACACGTTACTAGTATCAGACTCTTTCACTGCAGGAGGTAGAAGGAGGAAGAGAGGCTACTATAGGTGAAGGGGAAACATTGTTTTGATTCCCTTGATATAAGATTGTTTCTTGCGAAGCGTCAGGAGCATCCAAGACCGTCAGAGTGGAAAACAACCAAACCGGTAGCCCAAGGGTGAATTTGGGAAGATTCAATGTGGCCATCAAAGGAACACCAACATTCCCAGTAAAAGGAAACTGCACAAGAATCCCCTGGCAAGGGGGTCTCTTGGTTGGTGTCAATAGGGTTATTAGCCATAGTTTCTGACTTAACAAAAACTGAGGTCAACTAGTAACAAACAACACAAAGAACACACAACTAGCAGAAAATCCTAAGTATCAAGACCAAGCACACAATGATACCTTCCAAAGGAGAGTCTGGGATGATGAGGGCCCATAACTAACCAGTGAAGGGAGAAGGAAAATTACGTAGGGTCCCAATACGAGTTCTCTATTTGCAAGCAGTTGAATCACCAACCACCCTCCCAAATTATCGCATGGGGTTTCCTCCTATGTCTTCCCTAGGTATAATGGAAATAGCATTCCAGTGTCACCCATTTAGATTCCTAGAAGACAAGATACTAAGGATACCAAAATCACAATGAAAGTATGGTGGAACAATCGTCAGTTCAGCCGATGCACATGGGTAGGGTAGCTAAGCCTGAAATTTGAATAGTAACACGAACCACACGGGGCTGGAAGGAGGTACTGAGTAGGTCCCCAAACATGCAACAAATATGGTGTATGCTCTACCGAGTATAGTAGGATTGTCTCCACAGCTCAGTATCACACGAACTTGTGCTTGACTCCTATGTTAGAGAATATTTTCGGTGCATTTCTTTATGAAGTTGGATTTCCTGAAGAAAGGCCACTATGTTTGAGTTTAAAGTTTTGGGCAGTTAAAGATGTCCCTAACCCAAAACACTATCCTAGACTAGTGTGTGTCGTCTGCAGAAATAAATTGTTACTAATATATTTTAGATATTAAATGTTCTTTTTAAGGGTTGTTGATCACTCAAAGGGTTTATAGGTGAAACCAATGGTGTTTCGGCTCGAATGTAGAAATAAGATGACTGAACAAAAGAGAAAACAAAATGCAAATGCAAACTTCTATTTATTTTTTCTTTTCAAAATTGAAAGATGAAGGCCATGAAAGAAAAACTTCTTTTATATTTTTAAGAAACAAAGAGATGTGATGCATTTAAGAGTAAACCCTAATCTACATGCATATAAAGCAACACATTATTCTTTTTACTTTTCTTTATAAATGTGAAAGAAAAACAACCTACAAACTAATGCATGCAAGTAATACAAACAAAGTAAATAGAATTATGCTATATACCCCACAAACAGGACCTAGGCTACCCTAAAGCTGGATATAATCTCACTAGGAAGGGAGACTTGCAAAGGTAAACCAGCCAACCACTTTGGTATGGAGAGACTAAGCAACACGAATGAAACAAACAAGGGTCAAGAAGCTCCAAGGTTCAGTCTAGACCTGCAAACAGAGGCTTCTCAACATCTTACCCAACAAGGTCAAGTGATTGAAGTAGGTGGGGGGGGGGGGGGGGGGGGGGGGGGGAAGGGGAGGGGACAAAAAAACAAGCCTAAAGACTTGAAAAGGACTTACAAGTTAGATGAAGAGCACCCTAAAAAGGAGACACTACTTCCCAGGGGTCATACACAAATAAAGGACCCAAAACAACTCTTCAAACAACCTTAAAACACCCTAATCAAGCCTGGAAATTAGGAAGAATCGCTATTTAAGGGAACTCGCGAGTTTCCTTAGTCAAGGTCACGAGTGATTCGTAGGTTCCCTTAAGGGAAGTCGTGAGTGCATCCAGAACTCACACCTGTGTAGTGAAACAACTGTGAGTGGGTGATAGAAAGCTCAAAAATGGTAAAAAATAACCCTAAACAGGCAGAGGGGTGTCCTAACAGGCTTAAGGGTTACTCCTAAGTTGCAAGAAGGAACTGAAACCTTCAATACACTAGAATAAAGGAAAGGAAACCCCAAAATAGACAAGGCTCCCCAATGGAGTCACCAATTCTATTATGGAGGAAAGTGTTCCTATGGATGGGGGTTAAGAGGCCACCAACATACTAAGGTTGAAAGACTAATGTATAAAGTTTTGCAAGAAAACATCAACAAGATTCAAAGGTAAGAAAGGATTGTACATAATTCACTGAAGGTTGATCCAGTATTTCCTTTAGCCCTCATCCTGATCCTCAATACAAGAGACCTGCAAAACAAGTGTTAAGCTTCCTCAAACCAATTTGACTATATGTAAAGCAATGATAACCAAAACAACATGAAACCCTATTCTGATGAGCATTGACATATAATCATAAATAGATACATGAAATACATTAGACAATGATTTGGAAAGGGAAGACCATTACATCTTTATTATCAAGTAGAATAAGTACAAAGTTTACCTTCAATTCAAGCTAGGCACCTCACGAGACCTTGATCTAGATCTCCTGCTTCTCTTCTCCAAGGCTCTCAGCCTCCAAGCTCTGCAACATAGGAAAACAGAGTCTAGGGAAAAGGTAGGGGGGATGAGAGTCCAATTCCACCAGAATAACAATGCAAAGGTTAAGTCCCCCTTCATGGACCCCTCTCCCTCTCTTATATACTTTTCTTAAGAGTTAGGGTCGAATAAGGATCAACTACAATTGCAGGATCAGTTCCAAAACCACCCGAACCACCCCTAATTCAAGAATTTCCATAATGTATATTTTTTTGGCCATTTCAGGGGAAAATCGCAGGTTTTATGAAGCATATTCACGAGTGTCAAGGGAATCTCACAGGTTTTCTTAAGCAAACTCGTGAGTGGGTCAAAAAATCTCATTTTTAGGGTATTTCCATGCATTTTTAGGGGTTGGTGTCTTCTAGAAAGTTTTTCCTTGTCCATATATCTTTCTGATGGTTAAGAGAAGAGGTTAACCAAAGTTATGGAACTCAACATATGGCTCCTCCAATCAATTTTTTTTCAATGTCTGACAATGAATTTTCATGAAGTGTCATCATGGAAGTGTCGACATGCGGCGAAAACATGTGAAAGTTGTCACAGGTAGAGATGTGTCATTTTAGGCTATAACATGGTGAGATTCCCTAGATTCAATATTCCAATCAATTCTGCTACTATAAGTATATAAGCATGCTTCTTCTATTGTAACAATAAAGAAAACATCATTGTCTAAAGCTACAACAATGGTCTCAACTTCGTTTGTTTTGGCTGATTTTTAATTTGAGCTAGTTGATTTTTGCTTCTCTTGTTCTCTCTTCCATATCTAACACTCTCTTTTCATGTGTCTTAGTTTTCCACAATGGAATCAAGTTATCCTACCTCTTCTTGATTTTGATATGCCTCTTGACTTTGAATGCCCCTACCCAGTTTGATGATTTTTCCTTCCATGGTCAACTATGGTGAGAGATTTTGATGGATTTTCATCGCAACTCCTCATTCATTAAGTTGATTCTAACATCATCAAACATGAGGATCCTTGTAGGAGTTGAAGTGCTCATGGAAACTATCAAATTATCCTAGCTATCTGGGATGGAGCACATGAGTAGGATGGCTCTAATTTCATCATCCAATACAATTTTGACAAAGGAAAGTTGACTGGTAATGGTGCTGAATTCATTTAGGTGCTCTACAACTGAAGCACCTTCCTTCATCTTGATGTTATACAACTTAATCATTAAAAAACCTTGTTTTATGCTATGTTTTTATCATATGGATCATGTAATTTGTTCAACGGATCTTATGTTGTCTTCTCTTTAGCCACGTTGAATTAAACATTATTTGTTATATACTTCTTTATTATGGAAATGGCCTTCCTATCAAGCTTATTCCACTCTTAATTTGTCATTGATGAAGGTTTACTTGTTGCTCCCTCATTGGGAAAATATTGATCTTTTAATATAAATATGTCTTCCATATGTGCTCTCCATAGGGTAAAATTAGTTCCATTCATCTTCTCCATGATGTCACTCAAAGATGATGTCCCCATGATGCCTTAAGTAAATGTCTCCCCCCAAAAAATAGAGACCATAGAAAGGACAGAATAAAATTCAGATTAGAGCATGTATTTCAAATACAGTCACACAAACAAAGAAAAGACATCAGATTGGGGAAAAAATTAGTTTTTATTTCCTTCAGTGCTCTTCTTCACATACAATATTGTAAAAATTCAATTGTATACAATGGAGAGCTTACAAGAGAGAAAAATTCAGATGTCTTGATTCTTCAATAACAATCAATGGAAAGAAGTAGCTTCATCTAGAAGCTACCAAGCATTTAATTCAGGAGTTACAAACCTAAATACCAATCGAAATTGTAGCATGAGATGGCACTGGTGGGTGAGATAACTCAACGGTTGAATTTTGATAAAATTTGGTTTGATACCAACAAATATTCCATTCTCCATGATAATGACACACATTTATTTGATCCTACTTGTTTGTTTATGACTACTCTTTCTTTTAACACATTCTATTCCTTTCCTTTCATCTCATCCCTACATTCATCTGCACTTAGCATTGCAAACTTAAGCTCCTCTTTTCCCAGTTCTCCATAATTACGGACATGGCCACGCCCAATCCCTTCCTCTTTGTTTATTACTAATATCATCAAGTCTTGTTGTAATTGTCTTTGCAAATTTCTACAATGATGTTGAAATCACATGGGTTGAAGGTCGAGCTAAAATACTTGACAATGGCCAACAATTAGAACTAAATCTGGATCGAACTTCAGGTATTACTTGGTCAAATTTATTTTTCATGCCATCATGCTCTATTGTTATATAATTTTTTGTGCACTTTTTAAAATATGTATACATATTACTCCTTCCTTCCCTTTTGATGGCATGTTGTGAGTTCCAATCCAAGAGCGAGTATATGTTTTCCAAGATTGATAAGCAAATCAAATTGGTACCTGGAAACCCTAGAGGTACAATCACTACCTATTATGTATGTATTAATGATAAGGTACCCTCCCTTACCATGTTCTACTACGAATGAAATAAATATATAGTTATTTATTGTCCTATACCATGCTAACATGTTATTGTTTTTCATGCAACTATCATCTCAAGGCCCCAAATATGACAAAATAGACTTTGAATTTATAGGAAACCTCTCTCGAGATCCCTATATTATGCACACTAATGCCTTCAATCAATTCCTTGGCAATCGTGAGAAACTATTCTATGTGTGGTTCGATCCAACAACAAAGTGTGGCCCATAAAACCATAATCCAATGAAATGGACCTAAGTTTCCATGGTATATGGGTATGAGGATGGGGATGATGAAATATGGGCGTTAATATTCCTCCTATCCATAATTTTGAAAGGGTGATAGCTCAATGGAAGAAAAACTTCCTTGCAGGTAGGAGGTTGGTGGTTCGCTTCCTCTATTCCCTATCTAGAAAAATCAATGAATAAAAATGACTAAATATACTACCATTTGATGACAATTAAAGATTTAAATGACTAAATATGCGACCGATTAACATAAAATTAATGAATAAATATGATACCAATTAATGACAAATTAATGACTAAATATATTACCAATTGACTGTAATAATGACTAAATATACTACCAACTAACAAACAATTACTACTATTTGATGACAATTAATGGTTAAAATGAATAAAATCAATGACTACAATTGTACGATTGAATAACTCTCGATTCTATTTTATTCAATGGCACAGCCTTTATTTATGCAATGTATATGGTAGTTTCTATTCACATTCCATCCAACCTTTTCATCTCCCTGTGTGACTATTCATATTCTCAATTTAGTCATAATATTTACATTTTTTGTGGAACCATAATCACGAGGATTAGGTTTCCAACATTCCCCCTCTCACTTTGAAGGGGTGCTTGCGAGTCTAGGCATGGTTCTAAATATTTCAAACTTTTCTCATCCAAGTGCTTTAGTGAAGATGTCAACAATTTGCTCATTTGTGGAATACTGTTGTAAATGAACTTTCTTGGCCTATTCATGGTCTCGAATCAAATGGTACTTTTTGTTGATGTGCTTGGTTCAATCATGAAATATGGGGTTCTTGGATAACTTGATTGCAGAAGTGTTGTCAATCAATAAGGGAGTGGAATTTTCTTGCTTCTCCTACAAATCCTCAAGTATCTTCCTTAGCCACACAATTTCCTTTGTTTCTTCTACAACTGCCACATATTCTTCTTTTGTTGTCGTATTTGCTAGAACTAACTACTTTTGTGATCTTCAGGAAATGATTGTTAATCCAAGATTCATTGTGTATCCAGAAGTGGAATCTCCTGCCTCTTTGTCACCATCAAATTCTGAATGAATGTACCCAATAATTTTGAAGTCTTCTACCTTAGTGTACCTGAGTCCCCTTCAAGTACCTTAGAACTCTTTTTGTTGCAGACCAATGTCATTCACAAGGTTTGTGCATGTATGTGGAAATAATACCATCAACATAAGAAGTATATGGTCTAGTAGTAGTAAGGTAGATAACGCTTCCTACAAGATGTTGGTACTTTGTCTCATCCTCAAATTCTTTTCCTTTAGTTGATGTAAGCTTCAACTTTTGTTCCAATGGAGTTAATAGAGGGTTTCATTCTGTCACACAAATATGTTAAAAAACTCTCAAACATACTTTTTTTCTAAATAATGAATATGTACTTAGGATGTACTTGTGGTTGGTTCTCGGTGTGTTGATGTGGTGGCATGTTGTCATTCATTTGTGTTGTGGCTTGTGGTTCCACAATATTAGTTCCATAGTTTGTTGCAAGGTTGTTGAAACAATATAATATGTTGGCTCTTAGTTGATATAACACATGGGGTCAAGGGATTATCCCTCGACCCACCCCTTTTTCTAAACATACAACACTTCAACTTCAAATAGGAGTTAACTCCATATAGGGTAAGAACCAATAAGCAGAGATCCTGGCTAGGCGAATGTGGTGGAGACTTTGCCGGAGACAAGGTAGGGTTTTCTATCCTCCCCAACTCCATATATTTTTCTAAATAGACCAACGAAGTGCTAACCAAGCTTCCACAAGGCAGGCCCTGGTTAGTCCACATAGACGCATACCCTACCACTTCTCAACCGGTCATTGGTCCAACTCATTTTCCTAGTCACCTTTGATCCTTAATGTGCCATGTTGTGGGGATGCCACATCACCTATCTGTTTATTGTACATGCTCACTGTATATTCCATGTGGCACCCTTTCGGTGTGCCATTTGGCCCCTTTTTTTGCCATTTTTACGTGTTTTGTCGTAATTTTATAACTGAATAACTTTCACGTCCGGAGGTCATTTTGTGTTAAACAAACATCACCAGAAAGCTATCAACGAGCTCTAAAATGTTGTAATATTCTATTTTCATTGTGAATAATTTCATTTTGATCGATATTGGAGATCCTCCTAGATCAAACCTTCCTAGTAGAAATTTTTTGGGCCTCCAAAAAAATGAAATCATTAAGAAAACATGTGAGGGTATAGTTCCATCACTCTTTTGGTTTTAAGCCATCATGACTTGCTTGGATGGATTCCTTTAAGCCCCACACGATGATATTACACATCACTTCTTCATGAATGCCTGACCTTTGTATCAAGTATGCCATCTTTGTGAAGTTCATTGAGGTACTCAGAAGCAAACTCATCAACATAAGGTACTTGAACCTGAACACATTGGTCCAAAATCATAGGAGGCCCATACAATTTTAATTTTTCCACATTAACAACATAATACATTTTCATATGAGGAAAATCTAACCGAAAAGCATTATTTCCAAGTTGATCCAAAATTGTAAAAAGTTCATACCTGATTGGTTTCAACTTTATACCTTCACCTTCGAGTCAGTCTTTACTAATATGGATCCAAACTTGATCACTAACTTGAAAATGATGATCCACCCTATGCTTGTCATGTCTTCCTTTATACTTGTCCTGACTTGATTCCAACTACTCATGCATGGTTTGATGAATCAACCAGATCTACTGAATAAACTTCAAATCTTTATTCGTATCAACTTGACAATATTCCACTAAATCTTTTCCAAAAACAAAGTCTATGGGAGACTTTGGAGAATATCCAAAACATGTCTCGAATGCAAACTTCTATGTTGAAGAGTGTATGGCCCTATTGTAGGCTTATTGAACATAATGCAACTTCTCATCCCAAATCTTAGGATGCTTGGAACAATACCCTCTAAGAATAAGTACAACTATCTAGTTGACCACTTCATTTTGTCTATTGGTTTGTGGATGGAATGTTATGCTTTTCTTCAACTTTGTGTCCATAAGTTCCCATAGAAATGGCCAAAATTTCCCAAGAAATCGGTAATCTTGATAAGATATAATAAAAGTAGATAACCCAAAATGAACCCATACATGTTGAAAGAATAAATGAGTAGTCAACTTAGTTGTGACCTTCTTCTTTCAAGGAATTATAATTCACATTTTTCTAAGCCTATCCAAAACAACATATAAGTAATCATGTCCCTTTCTGAGCATTGGTAACCCTCCTAAAAAGTCCCAGGACACACTTCTGCATGGATGAGAAGGAATTGGAAGCGGAGTGTACAAGCCTAACTTTCTATTACTTGACTTACATGTTGCACACATAACACATCCTTTTACATACTTGGACACAGTATAATTCATTCAGGGTCAATACCAAAACTTTTGCAATTGTGCTACAGTTTCCCCTACACCAAAATGACTTGAAATGAGAGAAGTATGAGCTTCTCTTATCACATGCCCTCTTTCACTTTGTGGAATACAAATTTGTCTAAGATGATACAACAACTTGTCATGAATATGATAGTCCAACTCTTCATTTTGAGAGCCATGCATTATTTATTCATATACTTCTTTAAAATCTTCATCCATATTATATTGTTCAACATAACTTGAATGTACCAAAGGACTAAATCATTGAATGACATTAGAAACACTTATTGGAGGTCTAGATAACATATCTGCAACTTTGTTTTGAATTCCTTTCTTGTACTTAATAACCAAATGGAATTTTTGTACAAAACCCATCCACCTGAAATGCCTTGATTTTTGTAACTTATTTTGTGATTGAATATTTTATAGTGGTTGATGATCAGTATGTACGCCAAGTTTTTTTACGCATTAGGTAATGTTTCCACTTCTTCACACTTTGTACCAATGCATACAATTCTTTATCATAGGTAGGATAGTTAATCATTTCTTTAGAGAAGGTTTTAGGGTGATAGAATATTGGTTTTTTATGTTGCATTAAGTCTACCCCCATGACATAACCACTAGCATTAGTCTCTATCCCATATGGTTTTTGTAGATCTGGTAGTGCAAGTACTAGAGTTGTGTTGATCTTTTCTTTTAGAGTGTTGAAGGATTTTTTTTTATTTTCCTTCCCACTGAAATACTTTGTTCATGCTTGTCAAATCATGTAATGGACAAGCTATGAAGGATAAGTTTGCAATGAAATTCCTCTAGTTTTGGGTTACTCCCAAATTTTTTTTTACATTGGTTACGTTATTTTGCTTTGGCCAATTCACAATGACCTCCACTTTAGAGGAATCAATTCTAAGTTCACCACCCCCTACAATGTAACTTGGATAGACTAAAGATGTATTCCCAAACTCACATTTGGACATCTTTAAGTCCAATTTCTCCCTTACAACTACACCCAACACTTTTTTTACATGCTTGACATGTTCTTTCCAAGTACGACTAAGAATCAAAATAACATCTAAGTAGACTGTGACGAAATCATCCGATAAAGGGCCTAATACATCATTCATCACCCTCATAAATGTTGTGGGTGCATTACAAAGCCCAACGGGAATTACCATCCATTCATAGAATCCTTGTTTAGTTTTGAAAGCACTCTTCCTAATGCCATTTTCATGAATTCGAATTTGATGATTGCCACTTCACAAGTCTAACTTAGTGAAAAAAATTTCATTCTTGAGATGATCCAATAGATCATCAATTCAAGGAAGAGGATACATGTTCTTAATTGTAATTTTGTTTAGTGCCATGTAATCCATGCACATGCGCCATATGCCATCCTTCTTTGGCACCAAAAAAATTGGTGAACCACATGGAGAGGAACTTGACCGAATGTCCCCTCTCTCAAGCAATTCCTGAACTTGCTTCTTTATGTATGCATTCTCAATTACTGAAGACCTGTACATGCCAATGTTAGGAAGAGGTGCATCTTGGTGTAAGTGAATTTCATGCTGAATTTCTCTTTTAGGAGGTAACCCTTTAGGTTCTTGAAGCAAAATATCATAATTAGATACCACTTTAATCAATTATTTTTTATGTTTTGGATCACATCCCTTAAAAGATTCAGTTTGAGCAACATCATTTGCTTTAACTATCATAAGGACAATATTCTTACTAGAATTTACTAGCCTCTTCATTTGATTTGTAGAAACCAAAGAAAGATTAGGTTTCATTCGGTGTGCACGAACAATGTATTCAACACCATCTTTGGTGAGTTGATACTTGTTATATTCCCTGTAAAATATATCCTTCCTATCATAAATATAAGGACTACCCAACATGATACCATAGATATACAACGAGACCACATCCAGATCAACTTCATCAACAACTCCATAAGTAATAGAAAATCTAAGTCTACACTATTTTGTAACTTGCAGTTGTGCATTATCACATACCCACCCAAGTGGATATGGATTAGGGTGTAAATTAGTTTTCAAATGAATTTTTTAAACTGTCTCTTATGAAATGATATTTGTTTGTGATCAACTATTAAAAATAGTGTCAACTTTTGTATATTTAGAGATTACCTTAAGATGAAATAGATCACTTCTCTTTCTTTCATTAAAAACAGGTTCATGCTTTGAAATTGAAATTGAAGGATTTTTACTTGAATGCTTGTAGAAACATTATTAGTTTCACCCCCAGAGTTAGATCCCAAATCATGTTGGATTGTTGTAGCAATGGTCTTCTTGTCTTCCTTATTCTGAAACTTCTCAAGCTTGAGTTCCGGATGAAGTTTCCAAAATTTGTATGCATCATGACCCTTTCTCTGGAAATGTGTGCACGTAGGTTTTTTATCCTTCTTTCTTCATTGTAGTTTTATGTTTACCTTTCCCTTTATCTTTGAAATTGGTTCGATCTAGCTTAAAAGGTTTCATGGAAAAATTTTCTTTTGTATTCTTCCCCTTAGACTCCATATGAGTCGCTTGAACACATACCTCATCAAGGTTAGTAGGATTAAACATAAGTATCATATGAAGTAACTAACTATGTAATACTCCTATGTACTTGAGAAGAGTTTCTTGAGTGGAGAGAGGTATACCAATTACCAAATCTCTTTCTTTTTTCTTCTTCTTCTGAACTCTTATGTGTATTCCTGCACACTTTGTCATTTACCTTGCCTCAAATTATTCCAATACATCATAGCTTATTGCATATACCCCAATAGATAGGACTTCTTTTTCAATGCTGAAGTAAACTCATACCAAGAGGATATAATTTTACCTTTTGTGGCAAGATCCTCTTGAGTTCTCCTCTCCCACCATATGAGAGTGGTTCCTCCAAGTCGGAGAGAAGCCAACTGAATTTTGATGTTATCTTCAATAAAATTTTGAATCCTACAACAAACTTATATTTGATGGATCCAATTATCCAATTTTTTAGTATTAATTTCTCCATTGTTAATAGGTAATTCAAACTTAATATCAAGCTTTAATTGAGGCATATTGAAATCAATTTTTCCACCAGATTTTTTTTTTCTTTTCAAATGGAGAATGGAAAGAACCATTAAGAAAATATGGTGAAGATGGTGGAGTTTTAGGAGGGTCCTCACCACCTTCTTCTCCTTTACTTTCAGTATGAGATGGGCCACCTTGTCCACCCTTCTTTCGGTATTCATAATCTCTTCAACCATTGTTTGCATTCTCATTAATGCTTTAAGAAATTCTCCTTCATATGGGATTGAATAATCCCCATCTTCTCCTTTTGGTGAATCCATTCTACCTCTTATTGAACCAATTTCTAGATCAAATTCCGTAAGTTCTCCTTCACCATGCTGAAGCCTTGATCTTGTTAACATTCACACACTCACAGTCAATGGTTAAGCTTCTTCAATACTAAACTTGATCTGAAAAATTTCAGGATCTTTTTAGCCATAAAAATTGCATGTGAAAATAGAATAATTAACATCATAAAAAGACTTTGAAAATACAAATTTAAGTGCTTAATCAAACCACATAAGCAACTAAACAAGTATGCAAACCATAAAATTGTAGACAACAGATGATAAAGGAGTTCACCCCTCATGGGATACATCTTCGGCCCACTTCCAATGAGAAGGTCAATCTAATTAAGTCTTCAAAATCTTACATACAGAAGTTTCGGAAAAACTTCTGAGTTCTATCAGTCAAACTTAGAAACATAATGCACCAATGCGTTCCTCTCAAAATTCTAAGAAAAATGAGTATATAGTCGACCTATTTTTCTTGAGACCTCCTTTGTCATGCAATTCAAGAAAGACCTTCTATTGCACCTATACAGATGTACGGACTGTATTTGTCTGTACCTTGAACCACCTCGGGAATCATGCATAAGTTGGGTTCTGAACTTTGTTTTTCGTGGCTTGAAAAAGGGGGTTTTATGGTGTTTTGGGGCCCCTAAATTGTGGCCACGCGCCCCTTTTTGGGCTTGAACATCCCAACAAATTTTAAAAAATAACCCGCCGATATGCATCAATGGAATGGAACGTAGCCCATTTGTAACACGTTTGTATTGGGGAACGAAAGTCGCAAGGTCACACCTGCGGGCCTCATGTTCCTCCCCTTTTAACGTGATATATATATATATATACACACACACACACATGATATGGTTATTGGTTCTTCGGTGGTGTTGTGGTTGGCTCCCGGTGCATTGATGTGGTGGCATGTTGGCATTCGTTTGTGTTGTGGCTTCTGGTTCCAATGTCCTTGGTTCCATAGTTTTTACAAGGTTGTTGAAACAATATAATATGTTGGCTCTTGGTTGATATCACATAAGCCCTCGACACTCCCCATTTTCAAAGTACATACAACACGTTAACTTCAAATAGGAATTAAGTCCATATAAGGTAAGAGCCAACAAGTGGAGATCCTTGCTGGGCGGATATGGTGGAGACTTTGGTGGAGAGGTGGCTAGGGGTTCAATCCTCCATGAATCCATATATTTTGGTAAATATACCAACGAAGTATGAACCAAGCTTCCACGTGGTAGGACCTAGTTGGTCCACATAGACTCCCAGCCTACCACTTGGCATCCTGCCATTGGTCCAACTCATCTTCCTAGTCACCTTAGATCCTCCATGTGGCCAGTTGTGGGGCTTCCATATCATCTGTCTGTTGGGTGTACATGTTGACTATGCATGCAAAATGGAACCTTGTGGGTGTTCAACGTGGCCCCTTTTTTTTCCATTTTTACTTGTTATGTCATAATTTCATAGCTCAGTAACTTTCACGTCCAGAGGACATTTTGCGCGAAATGAACGTCACTAGAAATCTCTCGACGAGCTCTACGTTGTTGTAAGCTTTTGTTTTCATTTTGAAGATTTTAATTCTAATCGATCTTGGAGATCCTCCTGGATCACTACTAGAATTGAAATAAAGTAGGCATGAGTTATGGTAGGTGGCTCTAATACCACTGTAGGACTTAATAACTCCCAATTCCATTTTATTCAATGGTAAATCCTTTATTTATATGATGTATATGGTGGTTTTTATTCGCATTCCAACCAACATTTTCGTCTCCCTATGTGACTGTTCATATTCTCAATTTATTTCCAATATTTACATTTTATGTGGAACCATAATCATGAGGATTATATTTCCAACAATAATGACTAAATAAACGACTAATTAGAAACCAAATATACTACCAATTAATGAATTTAGAGCAAGCAATAAATGACTAAAATATTTTAGCCATTAATTTAGTGGTTAGTTATATGATTGCAAATATAACACCACTAGTCATTTAACCAATATTAGTCATTTATATGTTGAACTTAATAGTTTTTTAGTTGTAAAATTCTCTTTTCTACTACTCTTTTTTAGCTTGAAATGGTTGTTCCCAAAGGAGTATTATACAAATTTGTAACATAAAATGATGTTGATCAATGCATAATAGCAAGCCTACATATGGATGACATAGATTAGGTTGAGATGTGGATGACAAAGATTGATCTACCAAATGTTAATTTATTATAAATGGCATAGGAAAAAAGTAGTGTGTAGAAAAATTATTTCCAGTGTAATTAAAATTAATAAATTTATGCTATTGTAATTAAAATAAATAAAAAATGTATAATATTAACTCCTTGCAATGTTGGTAATGTTTCTCGCTAGAGGTAGTAAGTGGTGGATGGAGAGGATGACATGGAGATGTAGATGAGGAATGCATATTAATGAAAATCAAGTGTTTAATGTTTTTGTGTCCTCGAAATTGTAGGGAAACTAGCACTAGTTTTTGTAGGGTAAAATTCTTTATTCTTCATTTGATCCCAAGATACTAGGTTTAGAGTCTTGACTATTGATTTTGGAAAGTTTGAGAAAGGTTTATAACCCTGGACTGTTGGACTTAGAATTTGTATTATCAATGTAGTGTATATGGTAATGTCTCAATGCTCGACTTGAAGATCGATACATCATTCGTGATGCGTATTACTAGCTTAAATCTGACTCAATCTCTAAATATAACCCTAGAGTTCTCGTCTCTTCTTGGGTCCACTTCACAAAATTTGATTATTATGAGCATGGATTCAAGTGTCATGTTGACTCCTCAGTTACAGTTTGTTCAATATAATGATATTATTGTTCCCACTAATGAGTGGTCTACAAATACCATACCTTGTGCTAATAGTTCTTAACAATTATTGGGTCTTGTAAGCAGAGAATGTTACAAATAGCTCAACGATATGTGAGCATTGGCAATTTTTTTTATAAGAATCGAGGAAGCCAAACATTTCTAGCAACCAATCTGGTCAAGGAATACTAGGTAACATATCATATATATCATCACAAGAATAAACATCTTGAGGAGGGAAAGGGGTTTCTCTACCAATGAAATTTGAATAGAATTGTGGAACCATGTACCAAATTTGTATGGGGTTGCAAAATATAAGATGCATGCAAATAATAAAGTTTGTTGCAAACTTTAGTTGTAAGAGGATGGAAGTTGGCCATGAGTGGCCAAGGTTTCCATGTATGCGTCCTACCAATTAGCAAGTAATGTTCCAAAGAGGCCCTGCTCTTTGTCAATTCAAAAAAATTTGCATGGGTGTAGGATGTAGCAATGCAACCTCCAATGCAATCCAATCCTACAAGTCATGTAAAATCCAGGATTTTAAATATCAACCCTTAGAACATATTGTGAGCATTGTTATTGTAGGAACAACCTATCTTTCTTTGATGTTGCATGAATCTCACTACAACTTTAGTAATTGTAGAGTAGACAACACAATTATCGCCTACCACGCGCTTGGATTGCTTTGAAGTGACCGCCTTTACTGGCAAATACCTCGTACTTCTCATCTCTTTATTCCATTTGGTCAATGTATAATAAATGTGTATAAAGTGACTTTACAATAAATTAGATAAAACGTGTTGTATAATCAATGTGTATAAAGTGACTTTGCAGTAAGCTAGATAAAACGTGTTTTATTAAACTAAAGGTTGTTTTCAAACTTTCGGTGCAACAAAAGCCCTAAAGCCCTCTATTGTACCAACTCCATAACATTTGATAACTATACATCGAAGTTTTCATTTATATAATTTTAAAATATATTATCTCTAAGCAAAACTTTATTTAATACATGTAAAATGCAAAAAGAGAGAATGCAATAGTATCAATTTGTAAAAGACATAAGCTCTAAGCAAAACTTTACTAACATATGCATGAAATTTATATTTATGACATCATCATCATCATCAGTGATCCTTATATGCATGCAATTTATATTTATGTTATAAATAATTTAATAACATATAACTGTTAAGAAAAATCAGCATGGTATTGGAGCAGTGTTGAAAGAAGGCATTTCAATAGCCATAACAACCATAAGTTGGAAACTAGGGCTTCTAGTTCCAAAGTATTCTCTCCATAGATTTGAATTGAAAATAGTTTTTTGGAGATACTCTCAGTAATGGCACACATATATGGAAGAAATTTTCAGTTTGAAGAAATTTCAATTTTGACCTAATTTCAGTTAGGGGTCAAGGATTAGGGTTTCCACTTTCAAGATTTTCTATCCACAAATTAGGTTCAATGTTACCATATTTGAACTCGCCCTAGGAGGGTGCGTCTATATTGCATGGAAACAGATCTTAGATCTGAAAGATTTCAGTTTTGACCTATTTACTACTGGAGCTGAGAATCTAGGGCTTCTAGTGTTTAGTTGTTCTATCCATAGAACTGACTGAAAAGGAGTGTTTTCCAACTCTCCCTAAGAGGGAACACCTATCTATGGATTCAAGTCTAACTTTTGGAAAACTTCAATTTTGACCTACCCTCTGTTAGGGTTTGTAGGTCAAATCTTTGTGTTGACAAAATGACAACCAACCTAAGGGTTGAGGATAGATTGGATGGAGCAGAAAAATTTAGATCATGGAAGCATAAGAGTCTTCTCATCCTATAGGAGACCTCTTAAATTTGTTAGTTTTTATTTAGATATGATTAGATTATCTAGGATCTTTAAAAGAATAAAAAGTACAACATGATGCATAAGATATAAAAGATGCATGAGACACAAAGATTTTCACCAGGGAAACCATAAAGGAGAAAGCCTCGCAAGCTTCCTCATAATAGTAATATTATTAAAAGCAGTAATAAGAAGTATTCAACAGTTATCTATCTCTCCTCCTTTCTCTCTCTCTCTCATGCGAACTTGAGACTGTGAGGTGTGTATAGATGAGGGAGAGTGCCTCCCTATTTACACCCTTTCAAGTCATTGGCCAAACATAAGAATTGGGCCCACATGTCCTCCCTAACAGGGTTGACTTCTCCCAGAGAGACTCCAAATACACATTACATGATGTTACACTGGGGACTTCTCCCCAAACTTACAACAAAGGTTGTACCTCAAGGTCTAGACACAATTAAGACATCCCGCAAGGGGGTAAACACATCCCTAATGGGGGTACAACAACATACAATGATAATTTAAATCAGACTATCTTCTGAAGTTACAAATACATCAAAAATCCCTCTTAACTAGGAAGGTATTCTCTCTCTTCACAATCATCAACACATTTGGTCAAGTCTTCGTCGCAAATTCATCATCATGGATTCATAGAGCCATCATCATAGTTGTTGCCATCATCTTCTTATTATTCATCATTAATTGGTACTATCTGTCATCCAAATTTTTTATAGAGCCAACCCTCTCTCGGTTGGGTGTAGGCCTAGTTCTCATCTAGGTCTCCATCACATCACGAGCAAGCCATCTTGTAGGAACGGTTTAGGACCTTCTTTACATTTCCATGACAATAACCTGCGTCTCCTATCTTCATCTCGTCGTATCCAAATCATCTCTTTTGTCCTGCATAAAACAAAAAAAAGAACAAAGCTTTGGATGTAGACCACCTATTTTCTTTCACCATAGTAGTAAGCCATAATAATTTTCACATCATTAAGGCAACCTACAACTTCTACTATGCAAGAATCGCCTAGGTGCACACTCAGTGCATTACGTTTCTGCAAAGTAAACTTGCGTTTTATCAGTAGAACCACCTAGATGCACCTCTTGTGTTTCAAGACCTTATCATCTCAACATGGGAACACACATATATAGATATATATGTAAGGATGGATTATGACCCAAGCCTACTACATCATGACCTTTTACGTTCTCTAGTCAACCTCAAGGACTTATTACATCTAAACAACTTGCATATAGCATCTTTTTTATTCAGACAACCTTTGGGGTGTATTACATCCGTGTAACATACGTACCACACTAGGTCTCATTTTTACACTCAGACAACCCACATAACTTATTAAATTTGAGTAACCTGCGTACCATGTTAGGTCTCATTTTACACTCAAATAACTTGTCACAGGACAGATCACGTCTAAGGATAACCTGCAAGCTTCGCTGGGATTGGTTAGATCCGAGGACAACCTACATGACTGATTACGTTCAAGCATCCTTCTTCACCAAGATTTTTCTCGCTCTGACAACCTATCTCATTTCCCATGCAATATATCATCCATTAGCTATTTCTAGCATAGAACACATTAGTACTGATTACATACATGGATAACCTACGAGATTTGCCAAGAATTATTCAAGGATAACCTACATGAATGATTACATCTGAGAAACCTACGATCTTTTCTAGGATGTTACGCTTAGACAACCTGTCTCTATAGCTATGCTAGAACACATCATGCTCTCTTTCGACAGATCTCGATCTAGATCACACCAAGTATTTCTTTGAATTACTCAAAATTAACTCTTGCTAGAGGCTTGGTCAACACATCAACTATCTACTCCTCTATTGCCATGTATTGGAGCTTCACTTCTCCTCTATGTACCATATCCCTGATATAGTGGAACTTGATCTCGATGTGCTTTGACTTGTCATGAAACACTAGGTTTTTTTATAGTTTCACACAAATCTGATTGTCACAGAAGATACAAGTCACATCCAACTGGAGATCAAATAAGTTAGATAGTAGTTTTTGCAGCTGCACTTCCTCGTAACTAGCTGAGGAAGCGACAACATACTCTACCTCCATTGTACTCAATGCCACATGTGATTGCTTCCTTCTGAACTAGGAGATCATGTCAGATTCCAAACTGAAGCAACAACCTGAGGTGCTCTTCCTGTCAGTGGCACTACCTTCCCATCCTAAATCAACATAACCATGTAGGTTAATCTTATGATTAGCATCATATTTGAGCCCATAATCCAATGTACCTTTTAGGTACCTCAGAACATGATTTGCATCAATCGGGTGAACATGTCTCAGATCCATCAGGAACTGGCTCAGTGTTTTCACCATAAAACATATGTTTGGTCTCATATTCATCAGATGCATCAATGAGCCAATCATCTGATAACACATCGTGGCATCAACTGACTTAGATGAATCATCACTCGAAATCTTCAACTTAGATGCCATAGATGTGGCTATCGCCTTACAATCCAACATTTTGAATCTCTTTAGAATCTCCATTGCATACTTCCCTTGCCCAAGGAATATTCCATCTGCACTCTGCCACACCTCCATGCCTAAGAAGTAGTGCATCATACCTAGGTATTTCATATCGAACTCTATAGCAAGTCTCCTCCTTACATCTGTAATGAGTTCCTCTTCTCCTGTCAGAAACAAGTTATCAACATATAGCAGGTGTATCACATGTATTCCATATTCCACCTTGAAGTAGAGGTTGGAATATTCTTTACTCTTGGTAAATCCCAAGCTCATCAGGAATCTTTCCATCATGTCGTACCATGTCCTTAGTGTTTGTTTCAATCCATACAAATCCTTCTTCAATTTGCACACATGGGTATTCCTTTCATGTGTCTTGAATCTGGCAGTGGTTGTTCCACGTACACTTCCTCCTCGACTACACCATTCAAGAAGTCTGTCTTGACATACATCTGGTGTATTTTCCATTTCATAACTGTTTCCAAAGCAAGTATGGTCCTAATGGAAGTGTACCTCGCCATGGGTGCAAATGTCTCTTCGTAGTCTATGCCTTCTTTTTGTGAGAAGCCTCGTGCTACAAACCTTGCCTTGTATTTCTTGATGTTTCCATCTATAGCATGCTTGATCTTGTAGATCCACTTTGAAGTCACGACAGACTTCTTTTCTGGTATCAGAACTATCTCCCAGACATCATTCTTCAAGATCAACTGATATTCCTCGATCATAACATCCTTCCATTCTTTCTCTTCTGGATCCTCTTCATAGGTGGAAGGTTCTCTCTCAATGATGTCACATAGTAGGGACACATAACTATTGTAGGTATTTTCCCTCTTTCTTTCTCTATGTATTCCCTATGGAGCGCCATACCTTTCAGCCTCTCGTATGAGCTCCCATGCTCATGTTGGTTTCCTATTGTGGGAGTCCTTCTCAAGGAATGTCTCTACCGACTCTTGTGGTTCTACCATGTTGTGATCTTCAGGGTATTTTGGAATTGCTTCTCCAATTTCCATTTCTCGGACTCTCGTCTCTTCAGGTTCCTCGAATTCCTAGATAGGATTCCTCCTAGATATGAAGTATGCCCAGTCTTAATCAAAGGTTACATCTCTAGTGATGTCAATCTTCTTGAATCATAGGAAGTATATTCTGTAGCCCTTTAATGTATCACTGTATCCCAAGAATATACCCTTCCTCCTAGAAGGATCAATCTTGGTCCTTTTCTCCTTTGGGATATGTATGTACACCAGGAAACCAAATATTCTTAGGTGGATGACTTCTAGTTTCTCTCCTAAGAAAACCTCTTTAGGAGTCTTGTTGTCAAGTACTCGATGAGGAGTACAATTTTGTACATACATAGTTGTTCTTGCTTCCTTCGCCCAAAGGTGCATAGGAATATCCTGGTCATGCAGCATTGCCCTTGTTTCTTCCATGATGGTTTTATTCTTTCATTCTGCAACCCCATTATATGCTAAGGATTGTATGGAGTGCTCAAATCCCTCTTAATTCCAGATTCTCTGCAGAGTTTCTTGAATTCTTCTGAAGTGAACACTTCACCTTTATTTGAGCATAGAGTCTTGATATTCCTATCAGACTGGTTCTCTACCAAGGCTTTATATTCCTTGAACTTACTAAAAACTTCACTTTTCCGTTTCAAGAAATATATCCAAGTCTTACGTGAGAAATCATCTATAAAGGAAACATAGTACACATACTCGCTTAACGAACTAGAAGACTAGGGTCCACATACATCCGAGTGTACTATCTCCAATATTCCTTTATCCTTTCTCTCACTATTGGGAAATGTCTTCTTCGCATTCTTTCCTTGTGCACATCCTTTGCAAATTCCTTCATGATTTTATTGGATCTCTGGAAATCCCGAGACTACTTTTCTTGCCATTGGTAGTGCTCTGTAGTGCACATATTCAAGCCTTATGTTCCACAGTTCGCTTGGTTCAATTGACTCATGAAGCAATGCTTGTTTGGGATGCCCCTTAAGCTTGTACAAGTATCCGTCTTCTTCTCCAATCACTGTTGCATCCTCTATTGTCTTTCTGTTGGGCCACATTAGAACTTGGCCATTGACAAAAAGCAACCCTAATTCCCTTTGCATCTAGTGTAGAGATGGAGAGAATATTCTTCTTCAATGCTGGAACATATAGCACATCCTGCATCTTTAAATATTTCTTGGAGTTAAGTTTGTATGAATGTTCTCCACTCTCGTTTATGGGGTATTCGTAATCATCCCCAAGTTTCACATTGTGAGGTGAATCACGTTCATACATATTTACGAATGATTCTAATCACTGCTCTTCATGTGAGAGAGTGCCCGTAAGTGCTGCAATTAGCACATAATCTTTATTCGAATCATTCTTCTCCCATCTGAATCTTTTGTTTGTTGGTTCATCATCTTCGAAAATATGAGCATGGTGTCTGTCACATGCCCCAATTTTGCAAAAAACAATTTTTATATTATTTAATTTTATTTGAGGACAATATGTTAAATTTTATGCTAAGTTGTAATTGATGACTCAGCAGAGTCAAGGATATTTAATGTAATTCTGAATAATTTAATTATAAATAAATAAAGGAGGAGACAACAGCTTAGGAGAGCTGTTAAACGAGTGTTTACTGGTCAAATGGGTGGAGGAGACAGGGTGGAGAGAAAATTGACATGTGGCAGCATCCTCAAACCACTTCCAACTGTTGCAGGTGGAAACCTCCCTACAATTGGGGTCATGATTCCCCAAGAAAGTGGAATTAGTGTAGGTGGCTCAACTAATGACAACTGACCCAAAAGACCTAGGAAATATTTATAAAAATTCCCATTGAAGAGAGCTGAGGCTGCTCATTCTAGAGAAGTGATCATTCAGGTGAATGAATGTACTTCAGACAAATTCAATGGAAGGGAATTGTGGAAAGAGTTTGAGGGGATATTTGCTGAGTGATCTAGTGCAGCTTTTAAGCTGAAAGATCTTACTACTGAGAGCAGGGTGTTTTACTGAGTTATTGAACTAGTCTATTGTTTGCATGCTCCACCAGTTCTCCGCCAAGAAGACCAAGAACAGGCTCGGGGGTCCTGAGGAAGCGTTGTTTGAGCACTCTCAAGGAGATTGGTAGGGAGGAACAGCCTCCTAACGCTGTTGTCATCTGTCCTAAACAGGTTCTACATTATTTTGTTTTACTGTATTAGATAAATCAATCTGAGTTGGAATGATATGTGAATGTTACAGAGTTAGTTTGTAGAATGATAGAATCTAGCAGTCTTTTAAAATGATTGAAGAAATGAACTTGATTAGAAAAGTGATATGTTAGAATAGAAATAATTTCTAGTCTGTGTTTTTCCACACCTAGAAATCCAGGTAGTACTCTAGCACAGGTAGAATGTTTAAGAAGATAAGAGAATGTTTGAGTAGATAAGATTGTGTATATACAGATAATAGAGTAATTTTGTTCATGTTAAAATATTATGGAGGTTAAACAGTGTTATGATATGTTTATAATTCTCTGTTTTCACTTAGTAACTGAATGAAATGCAGCAGAAAATCACATTAGAGTTACATGGATTACTTACAGTTAAGTAAATAAACAAGCTACTAATCATATAGTTTATTTTCTAACAATATCAACTAAATCTAGAACTAGTATTTACTATAAACCAAATACGGTTAAATTTCAAAGTACTTAGATTATAAAGAGTAAACCGAGTTACAGAATTTATGCCATATCATTCAAAAAATTTGAGTAAATTCTACTAGATAGTTTATTAAATAAAAGCAATGAAAATAAAATTAATAACTAGTATAAAACTAAATAATACCTATGTAGAAACTATTTATAATTATTAGACAGGCTGTAAATATAAAACTTCAGGGTTGAAACCCTAACTAATTTATTTAACTATTATAAATAAAGAGATAATTTGAAGATAGTCATTTACACAGAAGTTAATTGATAAGTCGAAGAAAGATGTGTCACAAACCAACTCCAAAAACGTTTTTGAGCCTCACTCCAAAAACAAGTATTTATTGCATACCTACCTCCCATAAAAAATTTCAAGGCTTCGTACGTCTCCTGATGATGATCCCAGAGAAGGGGTCGAAACACCGAATTTCAAATTCTTGCAACACAGCTTTCTTCGACTTATCAAAGAGATAATTGTTTTATTTATTACATAACTCTGAATCCTTACTAATTAACAGAGCAGTAAATAAATAAGAACTTAAAAGTAAACAATAAATAGAAATCAACTAAGAACATACAATATTGTATAACTCTTTTATTTAAAAGAAAAGAAAATACTTAAACAGGATAAACAATATCAAAACTATTGTAACAACAGGTAAATAGAAACCAATACATTTGATAAATTTTAAGAATATATTTATCTAAGGGTTATTTTACAGTAACCCTAGGATTTAAGCCTAACTAAAAAGCTTAAACATATAAAAATTTACCTTATGACTGAACTTACAATGTTATTTTATCTTTATTTATTTACAAGAAAAATATTAAAACAATAATTACCATTGTTAACAGCCGAGGAAGGGAAGACTCAATCTACACAGAGTCATAATATTTACAAGTTTATAAAACCTTCTCATAATCGAGACAAAGCTCGAAATTAAAAAGGAAACCTTTTAAACCAAGAATATTACTCTGTCAGGCCGAAAGGCTTAAGACTTGACAAATTTACTTCACCCAGCATCATGGCGAGGGTTTGAAAGACAAAATTAACTTTTAATTTATAAAAACTTCATTACTGTAATAACATCTATAAATAATGTATATTTATCAATATTCAACAAACAGAGAACCATTAAAACCATGAACACGGGAGAACCCCCACATTTTAAGAACAGAGTATATCATTACTTAGCCATAGGGCTATAAAACCTATCAATAAGTCGAGAGTAGTGAATACAAGTCACGGCATCATGGCCGCAATAACCCTACTACAAGCAAGGGCTTAATGACCAAAAACATTTAATAACAACTGAGCTAAACATTTAAAAACACCAAAGGAACTGAGGTCGTATTACTTCTCCAACCGAAACCCTTTTCCCCTAATCTGTGCAAGCAGGGAGGAGCCACATTGTAACCGGGGCTTACCCGTAGGTTTTGTTGGCAATCCAAACATGGGTGGATTCTTTCCAAGCCTGTATCGAACTGCAACCCTGCAAGCAAAACCCAAAAGATTTTAGTTAAGAGCTGTTATTTTCTAATATAAAAAGAAACTGTAACTAGAATTTATAACATTTGTAAGTCAAATTCCTTACCTGGAAGTGAAGTAATATGGAGCCACAGAGGAACGAACCAGCACAGCAAACCAACACGACAAACAACCCAAACCCTCGTTCTCATAAGTGACAGGGGTGACGAGGCTCACAATACATTCTACACCATGAGCAGGAGCAAGCTTTGGCAATGGCCACAAAAGGAAACAAGACTAAAAACTATTGACAAAGACCAATTACACGCACAGCAAAGCATCCCAGGCAGAATGAAAACCAAGTGCAAACTGTGAGTCTTGAAAACCACACTCTATAATGGCAACACTCCTCTATACACAAACAATGGAGCTGGAGACGAGCACCAGCGAGCCCTCATGGCCATAGTGAACCCAACAGTGCAGAGACCAAAACCCTCGATGAAAAATAAGAAGTAGGGTTGTGTAGTGAGCTTATAAGTTATGCAATGCACGGTGGTGGATGTTCCACATGCCCACAAATTTATTCAGTCCATAGTGGGTCGAGTTGTATAGTCTCCACTGCATTGTCGGGAATCAAATTATTGTTAATAATCTATTCAATGATCACAATGGTAATATAATATACAAAGTCAAAACATAACGTATCAATGATAAACATTAAGTCAAACTATATTGTATAGTGAGTTTTTTTTTATGATATCGTTAACCCTTGTTATATATAAACAATGAAATATTTCGATGGTAAAATAACCACTATGGAAAGATCCATAGTAGGGTATATGCCCTTGCTCTTAAGACAATAGTCTAATAATACTCATTTATTCAAACATTATATATATCAAGACCATGATGTTAGAACTAGTTTTTATGTAAAGACTAATAGTAAGAATCTAGTTTATAAATCAACATTGAGTATATAAAAAGTATTTACACTCTAGAATAGATTCTTACTTTTGTATGAAGTCTATAGTATTGAAAGTAAGATAAACTTCATGGAAGTTGTAATCGTTTGGTCTCCATAAGAAACCAAATCTCCAAATGATTCAAATCAAGACTAGCTTAGTCTTGATAGTAAAAGATAGTAAAACTATCTAAGAAAACATATAGCATCACTATTATTTATAAATAAATAATATGATAATGTAATTTCGTCACATTACTTATGCCATGAAGAAATTTGGAAGTTAGAATCACAACTTGATGACATTTAGGCAAATGATCATTTATAAATACAATGAAGTAATAAGCTGATGAGCTTCCTCTACTGAAGCTTAATTAAAGGTAAAGCTAAGAATTCTGTGTAAGATTGTTTTCTTGCAAGGCCTTGGGTCTGTTTCCATACTTATAAGCAGTGTTGAAAATTTTATAGTTAGCAACAGCAATAAGCTCCTGTTTCAGTAAGAGTGTCGAGATACTAAATCGTGAGCTCTATAAAGAAATGAAAATTAACGATACGTATAGATGGAAAGAGGATTTATCTAAAATAGCAGTCATTCTAATAAAAGACAATCAGTAGGGAAAAGTATTGATCTTTACGACATGAATTTTAAAGTACTGTCACAGTTGCAAAACAAGTAAAAGAAGTGTTACTTTACCTTGTAGTATTCTTGAATTCTATTAAGCAAACTTCTACTCTAGCAGTATATTTTTATGCTGAAAGAAGTATATCTGAATTAATGCCTTAATAAACTCTTACTGGCTCAAAATTTACCTGTCAAGCCTGTAAGATCCAGAAATCCAGATAAGTTAGCAATCGCTAAGTAAGCCCCAGTTAGAAAGTAACTTCTCACCTACTTGACAAAATCAAACTATCAGTGTAGCTAGAAACAACTGAATGCAGATTATTTACATCACATATCGATATTAAAATAGTATTAATTTATATGTGTTTAAGTTAATCATTATTTTGTTAACTGTTTCATTTATCCGTTAACCTCTAGCAGTTAACAAACTACGACTATAAACAATTTATGTTACATCAAAAAAATTTAATTTTTGTGAAAATTTGGGGTTATGACAGTGTCTCTTTTTCCTGATTGGACAATCTCTTGCAAATTTTCCCTTTTCATCACAAGTGTAGCATCGAACATTTGAAGTATCTCTTTTGTTCTTCTTCAGTTTCTTGTCCTTATTCTTCTTGTGATGAAAGTTCTCGTTCTTCTCCTTCTTCTTGAAGTTCTTCATGGTGTGAACTATGAGAGCTTGATCTTTAGTTTCTCCCATCTTCTCTTCTTTTGTCACGAGTCTAGCTTCTTCTTGTGCACATTATTCTCAGAGTCTATTGGAAGAGACCAACCTCCTTCTTGCACAAATCCCTTGAAAGAATGAGTCCCATGATTTAGGGAGACCATTCAAGGTAGTCATTTCAATTTCTCGTTCTTTGAAATTATCTTCAATCGATTCAAGTTGTTCTTTGATTTGAGAAACCCTTGTGAAGTAAGACTGTATAATCCTCTTTTCTTGATGATCTGTGGAGAGAACACCTTGAATTAGGAATCCCTAGTTTTCGCAGTTGCATACTGCCTTCTGTCAAAGAGGCTCTGATACCATGTTAGTTTTTATTTAGTCCTGATTAAATTAGTTAGGATCTTTATTTGAAAGAATAACAAATACATCAAGATGCATAAGATATAAAAGATACACGAGACACAAATATTTTCACTAGGGAAACCATAAAGGAGAAAACCCCGCAAACTTCCTCAGAATAGTAAGATGATCAAAAGTAGTAGTAAGAAGTACTCAACGGCTATCTATCTCTCCTTCTTTGTCTCTCTCTCTCTCATGTGAACTTGAGAGTGTAATGTGTGTATAAATGAGGGAGAGTGCCTCCCCATTTATACCCTTTCAAGTCACTAACCAAACATAATATTGGGGCCCACATGTCTTCCCTAACAGGGCTGAATTCTCCCAGAGAGACTCCAAATACACATTACATGATGTTACACTGGGGACTATTGCCCCGACTTACAACGGAGGTTGTAACTAAAGGTCTAGACATAATTAATACATCCTGCAACGGGGTAAATGCATCCCCAATGGGGGTACAACAACATACAATGATAATATACATCAGATTATCTTTTGAAGTTAAATATACATCAACAAAATTATGTCAAAGAATTTATCTCGAAACCAAATAAAGAGAAGGCCAAGACCAAGTATAAGAGGAATGTGATCAAAGCAAAAATCATTCTATTTGATTAAATCAAGGACCATTTGATTCCTCTTGTGTTAGAATTGAATACTCCTAAGTAAATGTTTGAAGCCTTGACAAGATTATGTGAAAAAAAGACTACTATCAGAAAGTTATTGATGAGACATCAGTTAAGGAATGTGATGATTGACATTTTAGAATCAGTGTCCTCCTACTTTACAAGGGTTTCTCAGATCAAGGATCATCTAGCAACTATTGGATATCCTTTAGTAGAAAAAGAGCTTGCGTTCACAACATTAAATGGTTTTCCATCTTCTTTGGATGTGTTTGTGCAAGGTATTTGTGCAAGGAAGAAGCTACCAAAGTTTGATAGGCTATGGACAGATTGTACTCAAGAAAAAGCAAGGTTGATATCCAAAATAAAAAAGACAAATGATGAAGACAATCAAGCACTTGTATCTTAGGAAAAGAAAGGAAAAGGAAATTTTTTTTACTGAAAATATGAAAGAAGATGAATATCAGAAAACAAGAAGGATATGTTCAAGATCAGATGTTACAATTGCATCTAGTTGGGACACTATACAAGAGATTGCACTCAAGAGAACAAAATGAGAAAATATCACGCAAATGCAATAGAAATTGATGATTCTACATTACATAAGAATACTAAGGAGACGTTAGATGAAGAATTTGTCCTTTAAAGGGAGTAGTGTTTGGTTAGTAGATAGTTGTGCTTCTATGAACATGAAATATTATAGAAGTTCTTCATAAAGAACTTGGAAACAATTCCAAGCATAAAGTTAAAGAGTAGGAGAATCCTCCTACTAGCTAGATTCATATGGAGTAGATAATATACTCTTAGCTAGAATACAAAAGAATTTTTCCAATTATAAAAGCAGACCAAAGACATTTATGGGTCAAGCGCTTCCAATAGACATGATGACCAAGGATGAAGACTTCAGTGAGTCCCAAAATTGACAAAGAATAAGATCAAGGCCTTTAGAATCAGACGATGGAGCATAATACACTTCCATAAACTCGAGTGATCTCTGCAAGGAGACAGGGAGCCTACAAAACACATGAAAGATACGTATTCACTGTCATTTGATTTATTTCTTAAATGTATGAGTATTTTGAAGGATATTGTTCATAACAACTATATGTATATCTATGATACATTTTTGTTTTATATATGACTGATATTGACGAGCAATAGGTTCATGTAGTGTACATTATGTATACGTTAAAGTAAGTAGCCTATAGTGTTACACAACATCCCATGAGCCCTTGATGGAGTTAGTCTAGTATGAAATGTTTTTTAAAACATACTGAGAGCAATGAATTCTCTTGATAGTGTGTTCTGGTGAAGATGGAAGTAACCCATATAGTTATCGTGTGTGTTTGGGATGTGGATGGGTGCTTTGTTGAAGCATTGGCTAAGATGAAATGGTTTCATGGCTATGTGCATAAGAAATTGTCATTGCATTGACTTGATTGATTAGTATGCAATGCTGCTAACTATTTGACTAAATTTGACTTGTAGGAAAGATCATATTCTAAGGCCTATAAGAGAAGGATGATGAGACTTGTTTTAAAATAACAAGTAATGGATGTTAAGTCAACCAGGTTACAAATCAGATATCAGGATGGATTTTGTGATAGAGAGAGCAACTACAATAGATGTGATGTCTATTCAATAGTCACCAACAATTATATGTGGATCCATGACCCATTGGTCTAGAGGATCTCATATGTAGATTGATGATTGGGAGATGGAGGCTCCAACAAGTGTTGATCTCTCTTTACTACAGATGTTCATCCTTATAATGATTGTGAGGACTTTGAAACACAGTACCATAGCAAGTATGGAGTGGTATCCAGTGACCTTGAGAGAAAGAGGCTAGTATCAGTGGACCCAATTATAGGGAGATGAAATGGAAGCATGCAATTCACTCTAGTGCAAGACATCCATATGTAGAGAATGCAATATTTATGGATGCAAAGGGAGCATGGTGCTCAGATACAAATCGAGCACATCACAAAATTCAAGAATCTTGGCATGATTAGAAGTGTGGTAGAGATCAAATGAGATTTTCCTCAGTCAAGGAAGATGCACAGTAGAGATTCGGAATGATAGACTGTAAGTCCATGCCCACAGATACGACGATGAATCTGAAGCTATTCTACTCCATATTTGGAGGACCACACAAACAATTGAGTGGATACTAGATGTACTTGGTTAGCGCAAGGTGAGATATATGCTTTACAATCAGTACATGGTAGAGTTTAATACATGAAAGGATCTATTGAGATACCTACATGGTATGATTGGATATGGAATCAGATATGTCTTAGACATAGAAATAAAGATGCAGGGATATTTGTAATCTGATTAGTGCAGTGGACAGAACACATCAGGGATGTTGCTCCAGGCATAACATATTGCAACCAATATTAAAAGATGAAAAGCAGTAAGGATTAAGAAGATTCCAAATCAGTTATATCCAAGACATAGCTCAGAAAGGGAAAGTGCAATTACAGTTCATATCCATAGATGATCGTATTGTTGATATACTTACTAAGCCTATGTCCATAGTAAATTTGAGTACTTTTGGGACAAGCTTGGTATAGTACATAATGATTCCTCTAATTAAGAGGGAGTATTGATGTTTCTCCATAGGAAACAACATATAGATAAAATCCCCACCAGTTAGTCATGTGGGACATGACTCAGGAGTTTTCCCCACTGGTAAGCCAGCCAGTGGTACATGGATCAGACACTGGTTAGCCATACGGTAGTATATGGATTAAGTTAAATATACAATAGTATATGGATCATATTATCTATGTAGTGGTACATGGCTTAGATAAACCATGCAACATATAAGCCACTCAGTAGTACATAGCATAGATTATTCATGCAGGAATATGTGAATCAGATGTTGGTTAGTCAAGGTACATGAATCAACCAGGGGGTGTTGTACAAACATAATGGGGATGTTATAACTCATGTGGAGTGCACACATTCATGAGCAGAGTTATAATCTATACTATCGGGGAGCAGTCAAATACTATCAGTGGGCCTTAGATACTAGTTAAAGGTATCTAAGACTATCAAATACTCGGGGAGTTATAGGCAGGATTGTCGGGGAACATTCAACCTCTTGGAGAGGTAAGATAGCCATAGAGTTGGCTAGTGGGGTACCATGGGATATAAAAGAAGAATGAAACCACTTTGAAATTGACCAAGACTTGGATAACATCACAAAATATGGAAATATCACAGAGAAATTCTCTAGAACATAGAATATTCCAAAAGTCAACAAGAAGAAAGTTAGTACCGAATATTGTGACCACAAGAATACCTTCCTCACTAAGGAGTGTTGATGTTTTGAATTTATTTGGAAGATATTCCAAAATAAGAATAATAACAAAAACAAGAACACGTCATCCCAATTAAATTGACCTAGTCAAATGGTCAAGTAAATCCAATTAAGGGGGTAAATGACGTAGATTAAGGGGGGAAATGACCCAGTCCATAAGACAAGTTCACCCAATATGGAAAAGTGACTTTTCCAGTATACTAAATAGGAGTGAACTTGTCTTATCTACAATACACGGTTTCACTCAAGCAAGAGGACAAGTACGCAGATCCAAGAAAGAGAAGTTAACCGGTTCAAGAGGCATTAGGAAGACATTTGTTTGAGATTTTATCTTTCTCTCTCTCTTCTTCAGGCTCAGAGGTTATTATGTATATTTCTTGTATTATTATTCTATAACTAGTGTTGGGCACTATTCTTGTTGAAGAATCTTATCTATAGAAGTTCGTTGGGTTTTTTCCCGTGAGATGGTTTTCTCCTAGTAAATTTGTGTCTAATATGAATGTGTTTCTTTTAGCGATCCTTATATGCATTCAATTTATATTTATGTGATAAATAAGTTAATAACATATAACTGCTAAGAAAAATGAATAGTATAATCCCTCTCCACAACTGTCCCAATCCTTAATTCTACTTCCCCATAAAACTACACAATGCCAATGACAATCCCTTTTCTCTGAGTTAACAATCCCTTGAGAAACCTCCAATTCCCTTCTAGGGATCCAACAAAAGATGGATTAAAAGTATTTGAATTGGGACTCTAATGCACAAGATTCAGGCCAAGTTTCTCTCACCGTAACATACCCAACAACCTCTCTTCGCCATTGAGACCACGAGGTACTCTAATTCGTATCCAAATTGTTCTCCATTCAATTAATTACACAAAAGAATTATATATATATATATATATATATATATATTGTGTGTGTGCGTGTGTCCCAAAGCATCATGCACATTCACAATATTTTTCTTACAATTCAAACAAGAAACATGCATAGAATCCTATGCAATTTCTTTCACAAGAACAAGCATAAAAAATGATTCAACATTACGCAAACACATAATTAGGCATAATATTCTCAGACAATTAGATAATTACCTTTTCATTCATTTGTTCTCCAACTTAATGCAGAAGAAGGGAGTTCCTCCTAGCCATAGGCACTATCAAGCCAAGTCTTACTTTGATATGTCACCCCTAAGCCAAGGCTATCAATCCACAAGGGATAAGTGTTTTTCCACAACTTATAAAAAACCAAATATCTTAGGCAAACCACTGGTGTATAAACCCCCTCCATAGCTATCCCAATCCCCAACTATCCTTCCCCATCAACCTACTCAACACAAGGAACAAGCTCGCTTCTCTGAGTTAACAGTTCCTCAAGAAGTCTCCAATCCCCTTCTAGTGCTCCAGAATAGGTTAGACATGAAGTCTTTGAATTGCGTACTCCAAGGATAAGATGCAGGCCAGGTTTTGCCCACTCACCAATCTCCTAATTAATGGCATACAAGATTCATATTCAGAATAATGGCTTCATAGTTTTCTTTCATAGCATCAAGTTGAACTATCCAATGTAATGGCAAGGTTCATGGTTAAGGTAAATTTGAATGATGGAATAGTATAAGGAATGAACCCCTCTCAATATCTAATTCTTACTTTTATAGACATGCACCATATTAGCATGTGGCCCATACACATGGAACCACTCTTAATCCCCTTTTTATAATTAAATAATGCTTTAATTATATATGTAGGCTCCTAATAATGGATTAATAAAATATGGTTAAGAGGATAAGGTTAAGGACATAAGTTAAGACCCCCCCTCCTGGTCATTTCCATAATCCCGCTGTCACTTCCCTTCTCGTGGATTCATAGGCCCCATCTCTTCTTTGTCCTTCTTCCACTACAACCATTTAGAGATTTTTATATTACTATAAAAAAACATACACATTTACATAGTCTTGGTCATCCCGACCTTTTGTTTATGGATTCTATCTTTTTACATCAATATTTACAAATTTTACATCATGGGGTCAAAATGGGGTATTACACTCACACACTAGTTTACCCGGGTTAATTGCATGCATAATTCATGTTCAACCATGGCATATTCATTCTCTGTTAAATTACCAAGCTATGACATTCCAATATGATGGTAAGGATGGTTAATGAATTCATATGGTGGACAAATGCATAAAGGAATGAACCCCTCTCAAGCTCAAATTCTCACTTTTATAAGCATGGATTAGATTGCCATGCCGCCTTTCCACATGTGACCACTTTCACCTCTTAAACCCATCTTAAGTTCTTTAAATAAGACTTAAACAAATCATGGCTCCTAATCATGGTTTAAGAACTTGGTTTAAACGGACAAGGCTAAGGAAATAAGCTTAATCCCATTACCACTTCCCCTCTTTGTGTATTAGCATAACCCCCATATCTTCTTCACCCTTCTTCCTCTACAGTCACTAGAAAGTTTTATATTAATATTAAATGTAGAGATTCACAATGTCTCGGTCACTGTGGACCATTTGATTATGGATTCTATCATTTACATCAATAATATACAAATTTACTATAAGGGTCTAGCTAGGGTGTTACGTATTAGTGTAATAGAGCTTCACATTAAGAGATAAATTCCTTATATTTGTGGTAATACTGTATAAATTTATGATTTAAAGCAACATTATCCTTATAGTGTATTGAATTCCCATATCAAGTGGCATTTTAAGTTGTATATTACTTTTTTTAATTCAAATATAGAGTGGAAAAATTTAAAATAATATTTCTTATATTTTTCTCTAATCATTTAGTTTATTTTTGTTGACATTTTTTTTGTTACTACACATCTATAAAAAGCTACATTGATACACACATTGTATGTCATGGATCATGGAAATCTCTAAAACTCAAGGCTTTAATGGAAGATAAAAATATCAGCTCTTTCCTGGAGGTTTTATAGATCTTCACCTTGTGCATTATCATCCTTAGTACATTTATGAGATATAAACAAAAATTGCATTAACGTTAATCCTTAACAAATATCAGCTTTTTAATCCTTAACAACCCCAAAATTCTAGGCAATCTAAAAGAAAATATACCAAAGTGTTATGATAAGTTCTATCCCTCAAGGGAAATATTATCATGCATAAACTAGATTTCAAAACCCTTATTTTTAATAATAAATATTACAACAAAAGAGATATTACCTTCTTCAATTACAATGATAAATCACTTAACATATTTAACCTTCATTCATGTTAAAATAACAACATATATATCATTGGAAATTACAAACCATGAAAAATATTAATGGTTTAAAATCAAATATGCAATTTACACAAGTATTCAAGAGCTGAAAAAGTAATTAATATCCATAAGATGAATTTCATGTACATATATATACTTATTAAAATGCTAGTACAATCCACTAGCTCTCAAAAACCCTATCTCAACAATGGAGATCTAACACGCTTGAATCGCTCAAGAAAGTGATCCAAGGCAAGATGTCTTCTGTTATTTTTTTTCTTCTCCGCGCACAATCTAGGGTTTCATCTAAAAAATCCAATCTCCAAATCTCCAAGGGATCAAAACCTAAGACTTCAATATGCTCCAAGAATATCAATAAACCTTTGTGATTCAGAGAGAGAGAGAGAGAGAGAGAGAGTACATGATAAGAAACATGAGAAAGAGGATAACTAGTATATTCCTCCTAGTCAAATCTTTATAGAAGTGAGTAAGGATGAATATATAGAATACAGGAATCCAAGGTACTCCAATGTGTCTAGGTCATAATTCCCTCCTCCATGATGCAAAGCACTCCTCCTTCTATGTAGAGATTTCTCCAAGCAAGTAATCATCTCCATTTGGCTATCATGAAGGATGTCACCCAAGTTGTTAAGAGAAATCCAACACCCTAGTGAATAATTCCAATGAAGCACCCAACTAAGGCTAAGAAACCACTAAGTAAGATATATCCAATGTCAAAATCCATCATTAACCATATCCTATGTGCAAAATCCATCTCAAACCATCTAGATATTGAACATACACCAAGTATCCCAAATCTTATGAAATACCCCCAAACATGGTGTAAACAATTTCAAACTAACCTAAAAGATAACATGCGCTTTTATCTTTGTGGAATAGCTCATTATATCCCTACATTTCTTTATTAAATCCCCCAGAAAAATTATTGGGAGGAATTTATGCACACAATAAATTTCTTATCAATATTAGGTACTTACATAATACATGTACATGTCAGCAATAAATTTATCATACTGAAATATTTCTCACATTGATCACTCTAGAGGAACTTCTTCCATTTTATTCCTTTAATAAATATAGATACAATATTTTCTAATTAGGAATCCATGTACACATAAACTTCACAATGAGCTTACGTTTCTTTAAATAAACTTGAGTCTAGTGCTTCTTCTATATCTCTACAATTTTTTCCAATGTTTCAAATATTATTTGTGTGCCTTATTGAATGTAGAATAACATCAAGATAACAATGATGAATGAATCCAAGTATGGACTTGATACATTATTCATTCATTATTATTATAATTTTTTTAGGAGCATTCCATAAACCAAATCCATCATGAGTAACTCAAACATATATATTTAAATTATATTAAATGTGATCTTCCAAAATGTGATTGTCTTGGATTTGTAATTGATGATGTCCAAGCATTATCTCTACCTTTGTGAAATAAAATGCTAGTAATAGTTAGTCTATAAGGTCATTGATCCTTGGAAACATATATTCGGTCCAAATCACCCCATTCTCTAATAGAACTTTAATCTGTTACTTGATTTTCTCACTCCTTGAAAGGTAGGTTCAATACAAACCAATGAATGCTATGTAACTTACATCATTATACACTAAATTAATTCATGTTGTTTAAGATCATTTAGAGTAAACCCTTTCACCTCTTCAAACATTTACAAGATATTTCCCATTTGTAGCTTATTATATTGTGCTCTGCATCGGAGTACACATCGCTAAGGTATATGATATCGAGTTGCAAGTATGCATCTATATGCATATTGTTATGCAAAAAAGTCCTAGAAATAGCATAAGAAGAGCATAAATAGACAAGAAGAGGGTAATCCAAACCTTAATAATTAATAACAGATAATTAGCAATCAAGCTTCGAGGGAGGAACCTTATTACACAATGTACTTAGTACACAAGACAAGACAAGATACAATGATGACTAAAATGAGAATATATCATTTTTATATATAGGAGTTAAAGGCGTAACATAACAACTAAGGTGGGGCAAGAGCGGTAAGATGGGAGGTAAGAACTTATGCATCTCTAGTGAGGTTCTTGTTCACCGGTCACTTGCATTTAGTTTTAGGCATTTGCATTTCATCCTAAAACATAAAACTACATAAACTGTGGATTGGGCCACTATCGGTAAAACATACTTAAAATGTTCTTTTAATTCTACGGTAGTCGGGCCGCTAATCGAATGGATTCCCCATACCAAACAGTAAATGATCTAATTGAGAACGGTTATTAGGGAGAATCCCTATTGTCTGTACCTGGTATTTTTTGAGGCATCAAAAGGTCCAAATCACTTTGTTCACTAACAAAACTTTAATCTATTAATGTTTGATTTTCTGACTCTTTGAAATATAGGTATTAATTTGTCACAGTGGTCTAGGGACTGAAAACACAGTCTCACAAAGAATTCAAACAATTAAGCATAAAATTGGAAAAATGGTGCTACAATGGAAGTAGCAGCTCTGTATAATCAATGGATAATGAATAATATAATACAATGATCATGTAAGGTGCATGAATTCCAAGACAATTCGAATTCCCAAGGAGGTCATTCGAATTGAATGAATGGGCGTACCTTAACTGGTTGTAAGCCACAGTAAACACACAAGCTAACAAACTGATCAAGCCCTGATTGACTCAACTGAGTCCGAACTGAAGTTAGAGTGCAATAAATGATTGAGTCTAACAGAAAGTAGCTCAGACACATGTCACTGCATTCCAACCAACAAGTGGTAGCGTATCAATAACTCCAATGAACCCTGATGAGGTTAACTGAAATCAAACTGACCATCAGAGGTGGTTGGAGGCGCCCCTGTTGACTCCAGTTCATTAAATATTAATAAAATAATCAATATAATGAATGGAGGTTCCTTCATCACTTAGCTTAACTGATTGTAACCATCAGTTAGCAACTAGGTGCATTTATGACACTCATATCACCCTCGAAGTGCTCCAGTTAGCCTCCCCGAACGAAGGAGAAGGATTAGTTGGCCTCCTTGACCGAAGGTAGGCGTGGGTGTGCTCATGATGATATCATAATGTGCTCGTCTGATGCCGATTAAGTCAATAAAACTTAGGATAGTGGTTTAACAAGGTCAAATTGACCAAATTAAGTGTGCATGGTGGGTAAATGTCTCCAACAATAGGTTCAATACAAACCAATAAATGTTAAGTAACTTACATCATAATACACAAATTAATTCATGTTTTTTAAGATCATTTAGAGGAAACCCTTTCACCTCTTCAAACATCTACAAGATATTTCCCATTTGTGGCTTATTATATTGTGCTCCCCATCATAGATATGTTTTACTTAGCACTTACACAACCACTTTATATCTATAGGTGTGTTATTCACAACATGAACTTTTCCCCTTAATTTGTTACCCATATTTATTACATAGTAGATAAGGGAAATTCATTTCTATTGGATAAAATAATTCAACATATAATTGTTTCCTTTTCTCACCAAGTGGCACGGGTTTTCTAGCCTCTAGAACTCTACACATGCGTTGTATAAATAAGCATTTCCCATAATCATGTCACATGCATCCACAAGCATTAAATCACTCTTGGTATTGTCAAAAAAACTCCATATGGATTGTGTTAGATTTGATAAATATTCAGTAACATATAACAATAATCTAACTAGTTTAATCTCCTATCTAACTAGTTTAATCGATTCACTCACACAGCCATTTTCAACTGGCGTTTTCTTGATTATTTGAATTCTGTGTGTTTTTATCTTTTCTTTCCATGATTTCTTTCTTTGAGGATTATTGTGCTCATATGGTGGTTGTGTTTTGCAGATAAATATGTCGTATAATGGAGAATTTACCTTTGCTAATTGGAGCTCGGCTGGTAACGGTTTGGCCAGAATCCAGACGCAGAAAAGGCAGATTGGCATGTGTCTCGATGACAGCACTTTGCTTGTGAAGGTGCAGACTCTGGGCGAGCTCCATTTGCTACAGCAGAAGAAATGTGTGCCTATCTATTCCTTTGTCCTTTCAGTATTCCTAATGGAAAAATTTTGAGCTGGCTTCCATTTCAAAAACTTCCACAATGTTCATTTACCTTTTCAAAAACGTCCATTTTGAATCCGCTCTTGTACACGGTTTGTATTTAAATAGTCGCTACAATATTTATTTTTTTGTTTGTGCAGGTGATCAGATCTGTTTCATCTGTTTCAATAGGGTTTGAAGTGGGTGATATCCTTTCTGGGTTGTACAAGTATCTGAAGATGCAATTGTTCTAGGAGGCGCTCTCAGAAAACTTGATACCTGTGTTATTTTGGACTTCTGGGTAAGTTTTTGGATTTGAATATGCCATAGATAATTACAGATGACCATAGTTTTATTTGAAATTAAGAAGTCCTTGAAAAAAACCTGGTCTCTATTGTTAGATGATGCAATGTTACCCTGGATGGACATATCAAATATATTCTTTATAATGAAAGTTTTTGTTGAAAGATTTTATTTTGAATGGTATGACTTTGTTAATGGCTAGTGGTTTATTGGGAAGATCAAGCTTTTCTCTTGCTATTTTTTAAGCATCATTGTTAAATAATTTAACGCGTATTTGAATTCTCTTGATGTGGGCAATTCAATTGAGGTAGGGATACCCTTGACTGCATGGGCTGGTTTCACTATCCTCAGAAACCCTAATCCTGGTTTAATAATAAATTTTATTTATTATTAATACTAAAATTTGAGAAATTTGATATTTTCATTAATTTCACAGTTTAAGCAATCAAATAATTAGAAGTAATTCACTTTTATGAGATGTAGTGGTCTCATCTCAGAGTTGCAGATTCGAATCCTGCTTGCGTCAGCCGTAAAAGCTGTGAGATGCATCGTAGTATAGAGTATAACCCCTTAACTTATATATGATTATACATATTACCTTTCAATATTTAGTTGATTGGACCAAGAATCAATATATAACTAAATGGTTAATTGATGACTGAATGCTTGTGTAAGCTCTCGGTGTAAAGGTGATACCAAGCGCTTGGAAATGGAGACCACTCTTTAGGAAAGATCCACATGCATCAGTTTGCTGCAGCGTAATTGTTACTTGCGGTTGGGAATCGTCTCCCCACCCCATATCCGAAGGTAAAAGCAGAGTTCATCAATGGCATTAATTTTGAATCTGCAGCAAGTGGAATAGTACTGGAATATTGTACAATGTGTTTTGTAAATGTGTTTTGGTTTGTTATTAGATAGATCCGTTTTTTATATGAGTTATAAATTCCCATTTTGTATCTTTAAATCGGCGAATTCGATACCTTCAATCTGCTCCATTGATGTATATATATTTGGTTACAAGTGTGATCACTGGAATTTATTGTTACACACCGGTATTTGGTTACACACTCTTTGTATAACAAATAATAATGGAAATTTATATTTATTCTTTATGTTTTTACTTATTTGACGAGCGAAATAAGTACAAACCCCTCAAGAATTTACTGAAGGATCTGTAGTGATGATCTTAGCCATTCAGTTTGGTTGCTACTGAGGATTACAATGGCAGATAGAGCTGAGCCGATTATGGAGGAAATGGAGGATAATAGTGAGGAAGAGGTAAAAATGGATAATAGAGTTGATGGAAATAGAGTCATTCCTGAAGGAAGTTAAAGCGAGCAATTTTCATGATGGTTTGTGAAAGAAGCGGTCATGTTATAATTATTAGTGAAATCTGGTTTTCTACAAAGTATATTTTCAAATGAATACCACATTGTTATTGGTGGTTCTATTTTGGAGCCATTCTAAAACATAATTTGGCGAAATGGGATCATTAGATCATTATTGAATTTATTGGAAAAGAATGAGTTAAGTTATAATAGTATTATTGCATGAAAATTTAGTTGCAATGGGTCCATAGGTGATTGCTACTACACATTTTAATAATGTATGATTCAAAGAGCCCTATTAATAAGCCAATAATTATTATTATTATTGCTTCTACACATTTTGTCGTCAAAATTCAATAGAGGTACATGAAATTTTGCATTGTTCTACTATTAAAAAGTTTTCCAAACTATGATGCAATGATTTATGTTTCCTGCAAGTTCCAAACTATGATGCAATGATTTATGTTTCCTGCAAGATAAAGCAGAGTTGAAGGTATGCTTGAGCATTAAAAAATAAAATTAAGGGTTCCGGGGATCATTATGGTCTTTCTCGTAAAAAAATTTCTTAAAAACTTATTAAGAGCCCTATTAATAAGCCAATAATTACTATTATTATTGCTTCTAGACATTTTGTGGTGAAAATTCAACAGACGTACATGAAAATTTGCATTGTTCTACTATTAAAAACATTTCCAAACTATGATGCAATGACTTATGTTTCCTGCAAGATAAAGCAGAGTTGAAGGTATGCTTGATATTTTAAAAAAAATGAAGGGTTCCAAGGATTATTACGGTCTTTCTCGTAGAAAAATTGTCTTAGCTCAGGTTTTCATTTCCAATCAAATGTGTAGATATTATTTTTTTGCAGATTACAAGGAGACTATTGTTTGACAGTCATCCTTATCTCTCCATCCAACGGGAAAGAAGAAAAGTCAAGACATCCGTATCTCTATTATTGATTCTCTACATTCAACTGACGACTGTTGACCCTGCTCCCTTCCTGTTGAATTCGAGTAAATCAGCAATCGAAATAAGCTCACTATCGCCATGTTGAATTTGAACCAATGAAGTGAGTTGTTGACGTCTATCTCGGGAATTCCTTCGCACATCGACAGTGGAAGGTGCGTCATCCATTATTAATGCTGGTTCGTGCATGTTTTTGGTAACCCACTCTGCTTTATGCTTCACACTTACTCAGCACATGGAATTCCAAATCATTTGAGAGGAAAAAGAGATTACATTAATAACAACATTCAGGGGATTGCAAGAGCTCATTAATTAAGACCATTTTCAAGTGTGGAACATGTCAAGGTCAGATCATGCAAGGGTAAGGCCACCTTCAATGGTTGATAACTACGGCACCACCCTTGCAACATCTACCATACTCCACACTTTAAAGTCAAAAGGAACCATAATTCTCTGCAACGCAAATGATAGTCATTCAAGGGATGAGATTGCCCATTTTCCAATGCATCTTTAGTGTTTCAAGTACTTCAATGAGGTGGTAAAATTTTTTATGCTTCCAAGTTCCACCTTTGCTTCAGTATTTACTTCCTAATTCAGAAACCTGTTATCTGTCCTAATTCCGCAACATGTTATATGTCTATCATTCCACTCCTATCAATCGCAAACAGTCAGCTAAAGAACGTGTTAGCTAAAATTTATTCACCATTACCCTACGCTTCTTATTATTTTGGGATTAAATGCACATTTCTATTTATGTTTTGTGTGAAATCGAATGATGGTTGAAAGAAATAAAGTGTGAGGATGAAGGACTGTGTAAGACCGTTAAGCCCCAATGCATTCAGTATGCATGCATCTGAAAGAACAAGCCTAGGTGTGAGTGCTACAATAAACAGAGGGAATTGTATAGAATATACTGAATGGTCCAATTTGTGGAAGAAATGAAATAGGGTTGACAACAAAGGACAAATCCCATTCTGTTGCAGGTTGAAGGTGCAAGGGTAAAATTCCTTGTGGTTTAAACATGGAGCGAACAAAGTTTTTGGACTTCGGGAGAATTGAGATATGGTGTTAAGAACCTATTTTAAGGATCCAAAGAACACAATTAATCCGTTGATTCGTAGAGTTGAATATAAAGCCTTAATATATATTGTCTTGTTTGGGAAAACCTTCAGGTGTTCTTGACTACGAGAATGACCCAATTGTCTATAAAGAAGTTTTACTGTAGATTACTGGAGGTTCAAAGTATATGAAGGGAAGGAAATAAATCTCGGTTATGAGTAGATTGCAGGAACAAAGGAGGATTTGGGGATTTCATCCCCATCAATTTATTATTATAGTTGCTACTTCTTGTACTTTGGCTGATGGCTTTCGTATTATGGAGGATGTCCTTATTGAATTTTATTAAATTTGAGATTTCCCTTTTGACTGGAGAACCATTTAAATTATGGTTGGATGTGTTGGTCTGCTGCGTTTATTTTCCATTTGATTACCTCGATCTACCCATATGAGTACTTATAATCATTACCTTCATTCACAGATCTAATCTAGTTCCTTTCTAGTGTTGGGAAATGAATCCCAATATAGTAATATAAGTACCCCTTACAGACGTCTAAACGGTGATGGAAACTACGTGACTTTTTTAAGGCGTTCATTTGTTGGTGTCTTTAATATATGTCGATATCATCAATTCCCATGTCATCACTAATCCAGTGTTGATTTGATGGTATAGTATCCAGGATGTACGGGTCAATATAGTGTAGAACCCTATGGGAGAGCCTTTCAATATCTCTAGAAATCAAAAGCTATTTCCACCTGGAGAAGAGAGAACAACGTCATGCAATTGATATTAAATGAAATAGTAAATCTATTTAACGGTCATGTTATTAATTTTTTTGGCTAAATCAGAAGTTACAATGAATATTCAGTATGAACATATTATCATGTTAAATGATTAAATGATATTAACATAAGCATATGATATTGATATTAAATGACTATATGTTAGACCTAGTGGTTTGGGGAATAGGAACTTATGCAATTGCTTTGTATTGAAGCAATTGCAACTGAAACAGCAGCAAAGCAGAGTATTTGTACATGATATCTCTATATATTGATTTCTTACTATGACTTTCTTTCTCGTTGCATTTGTTTCAATGTCATGCCATTTGTTTTAATGTCGTGCACGTCTAACATTGGCATTTTTTGTAACGCCTTTAATTATATATTTTTTATTTTCCAAATTGATTAGGTTGAGTGGTATGGGGTCTACACTCGCATAACGCCTTCACTTATATTTTTTATTCTTCCAAATTGATTAGGTTCAGTGAGATGGGGTCGACACGACTTATCTCCTAGCTTTAATGACGATTTCATTTTCACCGGTTTATGCTCACATTGGCCATCTACCCTCAACTGTCATGAATGACACATCAAAAACAACCACCGAATTAGTTTTATGTTAATTTTGATTACTTAATCGTATAGTAAAATGTTTAACAAAATTTTAAGAAAGGATAAAATATCTTGCAATCTGTAAATATATTAGAATATATTAGAATGATATTTATTTTTATTTTGAAATTTCATAATATAAATATTTTTATCAAAGTATATTTGAGTGAAAGGTAAAATTATTTTTAATTTACATATTTTTAGGGAGGTATATTGTAATCGATCACAAGTCAAACTCCTTTGACTTTGGTGTCTTTTGATGCAGCTATAAAGAATTAAAACTTGTTTTGCAAAGTATGACTTAGGGGTTTGTAAATTTTTTTTTAAAATTTTATTTAAAAGCAATTTTTGTAAACAACTGATTGGTGGATAGAAGATGATGTCACCTTTGGGATTTGGTATCTGGATTTGAGTTGACATGTGGCAACATGACATTATAATAATGAAATTAAAAAAATAAAAATTATATGCCATTGCCATCTGGCTCATGCCTCCTGCTGTTGTTGCTGCACATCACGTTTTGCTGGCCCACGCATCTGCAGTGAACAATTACAGGAAGAAATATCAGGTACTCAAGCAATATCGTTAATTCACGTCGCGCTTGCTGCAGGTAATTCTGATCCAAATATTGTAATTATAGTCGACGTTTGACAAATGATCTTAATCAGAATGTCGGGGCATTTGTACTGGGCATGCATTTGTTTGCAGAAAATTCAAGGCGGGTCTATTGGGTTCGTTATGAGTGCACCATGGTATGAACCCTTGGAAGATTCCTCAGAGGATCAATCTGCTGTTGACAGAATTTTATCATTCAATCACCGATGGTGAGTACGTAGTAGTATATTATATGATTTTACCATTCCCGCACCTACAGTACCCTTGTCTGTTTGTCTAAAATTAAAGAATAAAGAATCGCTTCTAATAATGTAAATGGAGCTAGTGGCGAATGGATTTTCATAAATAAATAAATCATTCTTTTAAGTTAAACGCGTTTTCTTCCAGGTTTTTGGATCCAATTGTCTTCGGACATTATCCACCAGAAATGCGTCAGCGAGTGGGACGACGGTTACCAACTTTCTCCCCCGAACAATCCGATAAACTGCGGGGATCGTTCGATTATATAGGAATAAACTACTATACAACCTTGTACGCAACAAGCACTCCTACTCTTTCACCAGATTTCACGCAGAATCTATATCCAGATTCCATGGTTTATCTAACTGGAGAGCGCCGTAGAGTCCCAATCGGACAACGTGTATGAATGAATATTCAGTACTTCTTGGCCACCTCTTTAATCTGAGTCAGCTTGTAGTATAGTTTGGCCAATGCAGGCAGCTCATGCAGCGATTTGTAATTAAATGATCATCACAGACAGGAATGGACGGTTTGTTTGTGGTACCTCGTGGAATTCAGAAAATGGTTGAGTATGTAAAAGAATTCTATGACAAGCCGGCTATTATTATCACAGAGAATGGTAAGATCAGTAATTTGCATATATATATCACTTCTCAGAGCCATGCATATTCTATATATATGTATTTCTTTTTTCTAATACAGACCCAATTAATGTGGCTTGATCGTAGATATTCTTCTCATGTCGACCAGGCTATGCAGAGTCTAAAGAAGATTCGAGTCTTTACGACATGAGCAGAATAACGTTTCTTGAAGATTGCTTGCGTTATCTCGCTGCAGCAGTCAAGTAAGATCATTAGACGCGCCCGCGCGCCATTAAATTAGTTTTCATGTCAGTGGAGTTTGCAGCAGCTTCTTCATTTGTTAATTATAATGTACTGTATTACTGATTGCCTGCATTTACCTGTCATGTGTTTACACAGAAATGGATCAGACGTCCGAGGGTACTTTGTGTGGACTCTTCTGGATAATTATGAGTGGGCATCTGGGTATACACTTCAATTTGGTCTTTATCATGTGGATATTTTTTCTCATCGAAAGAGATATCCCAAACTATCAGCCCACTGGTTCACACAATTTCTTCACCACGAAGACGACGACCACGACCACGACCAGGGAAGTATTAGAAGCAGTAGCAGCATTTAGACGACAAATCTGTTGCATGTACTCTTCGCGGGAATCACAATCCGAGTAGATATTAATGCAGTAAACACATTGCGCCGAGCGGACGTTACAGCCGGTCAGGGTTGCAGAATAAGAACAATAAGAAATTGCACGATATGCTATGCTATGCGACAATATGTAGTACGTACGATCTGTTCCTTCCCGAATTTTTCAATTATTTGTATTTAATTAATTGTTCCTTCTCTAATTTTTCAATTATTTGTATTTAATTAATTGTTAAGTTAATATAACAACTATTTATTTACTTTGTATTTGTTAAGTTTATAGTTGTGTAATCATTGGAGTTAATCTAATAGTTAATTTAAAAGTTAATATAAAACCTTACAATTAATTTAACAGCTTTCAAATAGAGTTCTACTAAGCCTTATCCACATTAACTTCCAACTCCCACTACATGGAGTTAGAGTGTTAAATGAGTTACACATTACCACATAGCACCTAAGTGCAATTATCATATGAGCTAAACTTAAGACTATGCAAATAATCAAAATTACAATTTAAATCCTCCAAATTGGAATTTCGACCAAAATAGCTCTACCAGATCTTTCGGCCAAAATGGCTCTGCCAGATCCCGGCGGCATTTTGTCGGATTCCAGCCCGTTTTGCGCTTATACTGCTAGTCTGCTCCTTCTTATAAGTTTTCTTGAACTTTAAGCTCTGCCATCCTTTGAATCGAACCCGAGACCTACAGAGTTTCAAAGACTTCTTCGGCATCTTCTTTTAAGTTTTCAGTTCGGCGACCCTTCTAGGGAATAAGAAGTAATGATTTAAGATATTTTTTAATAAAATTGTTTCGAAATGTTAAATTTTAATTAAAAGAATTAAAATTATATATTTTTTTATTTAATCAAGAAATCCAATAATTTACATCGAAAAGAAACATACCCTTTGCTTTGAGTAGTTAAAATAATGTAATGCAATTCACATGACAATTGTAATGAGTTTTTTCTAAATCATCTAAATGTCAAATATCAAATCGTGATTAATTGACCATAATGTATAAATAAATCCTACTTGATTAAGTCAATAATATCATAAACCAAGTTGTTATATGCAAAAATAAATAAATCTGAATTGATTAAGTCAAAATAATAAAGAAATCAAAATTATTTAAACAAAAATAAGTAGATAAAAATTGCAATATAGTCTATAGTACACACTATAAGATATATAGGATCATAAGATTCATAAAACTATAAGGTCTATAAAATTTTATTGAAATCTTCCATAGTATTCTAAAACATCTTAATTAAGTAAGTTACTCATATCTTTATTATGAGAAATTAATATAATTTCACAAATTTTATATATATATATATATATATATATATATTCTTAAAAAAAATTAAATTGAACTTTTATATATATATATATATATATATATATATTAAATATTAAATTGTTATAAATTTAAGTATCTATGAAATTAATTTTGTGAATATTAATTTTTTTAACCTTTGATTATACCTTAATGTAGCTCTATTTAAAAAATTTCTCTCTGAAGCTTAGAGAGAGACCACATTGTTTGCAAATCTTTCTTAAGTTTATTCACTCAAAAAAGTCTTCATGTCCACAAATTTGATCCTTCTATCACCTTATAAGGATTTCTTGCTATGCCCTATGATGGTGGAAATAATAAGCTCAATTCAGTTCAAAATTATTGTCCAATTTTTTTAATAAGAGGTATCACATAATGACGTTCTATTCAAATTACTTAATTTCAATTTATACCAAGGATTACGAAAATAATTAATCTTGCACAAATTTGTTTTTAGCAATTTACTTACATTGTAACAAATGTTATAATAATTTTTTCCTTATATATAGTTCAAAATTCTCTCATAAGATCCCAATGGTATTGACCGTGGTCAACCATGAATATATTGATCACATCAAAGTTATTGATGCAATGTTGAGTTCACTACAAAGATTTTATACATCAAAACATCAATTCCAATGTGATACAAAAATTTTCTTCATCCCATTTTTCTCATTGTTCAAAAACTATGATAATTCCACGCTAGTACTTTTAGAATACAATAATGTTCTTTGCAATCAAAACGTTTTTCTTCCTCCTATCTTACCAAATCTCAATTCCCAAGTAATGCACAAAAGCAAGATCCAACTTTGCCTCACTGGAGTTAACGATCAATTGTTTGTCAATGGGGCCATTGACTTGTCATCATTAATCATCAAGATGTCCCTAACATATAGAGAAATCATTTTAACATGAGGCCATCACTTAATATAAAA
>LPNX010635168.1:72775-160715 GCA_001517045.1 Pseudotsuga menziesii
GTTAGGGTTTAGTGATTGGTCAACATGAATTCCACTAATGAGTTATAAGTTATGCAGAGGCTAAGCATTGACAATGTATTTCCTATTTATGCTAGTCTATAAAGAAACTTGCTTATTTTTATAACATAAGTCAAGAATATTACTAGAAGTATGTAAGGAAGCTTGAATATGCTTGTTTTATGCTACATTGCAATAACCTATATCGTATTTAAATGGACATTTTTAAATTCATTTTTGTTTTAATTTCTTTCAAATTGTAATTATATTTGTTTTATCATATATTTTTATAGCAAAATTATCCTATTGCTATATATTTTCAATCTCTTCTTAGGAGGCACATACTAAGCAACTTTGTTTCTTATTCCACTTGTTATTATACATGTGTGTGTGTTTTTTTAAAATATATATGTATAAAATTATTACATAAAGTCCATATGGTTTTTATATTTGATAAGTGTGTTAAAATAATCTATGTAATGTCTTTTTCATGTAATGAATTTTTCATTTTAACTGAAGTTATTGAGGAAGCCTAGGAATTTGACAGGCATATCGTCAAAATACTATTGAAAATATTAAGAAACTGTTTCAAAGAATGGGCAAATAATTCACTAGGACTTTTTTTCATGATAAAAAAAATTCAAAAAGTTATTGATTTTTATTAATAGGTTTTTTTAAGATATGTGTATACTTACATAAGTGGTTATGATGATAATGGAAATTGTTGTCTTACTTTACTAATAATTTTCTATTTGATTGAAGGGTAGGTGGTGAGTTTTCCTTCAATGAGGAAGGTTTTGCTTTCTTTCAATTTCTTCTTTTTCTTATATTGGATTAGCATTATTAAAATATGGAGTCATGCCCTCACTCTCATTGCCTTTCTTTTGCATTTCTACCCTTCCTTTAGAGGATAAGTTACTTTTCAAGCCCAAATGTGCAACTCCAAGAGAGAGGTGAGTACCATTTTAGAAGAGAAGTTGGTTTCCAACTCTGATACTGAAGGAATTAACTTAACCACCCAACAAGTGTCAACAATTTATCATTTTGCTAATAAAAAATGGTTCATCCCCACTCCGTATTTAGGCTTTTCTTTATATCCTTCATGGCCTATTTGAGAAGTAGTAGTCGTTCTCTCAAAGTTTGTAAAGCTCATCCTCACTTTGGATCCATTGAAATAGAACTTGAGTCTAGAGTCTTCTAAGTAGTCAAATCTCTACCATCCTCAAAAGGATGCCTAAGTAGGATATAACAACATTTATTCTATTTTTATTGAGTTTTAAGTAGGCTATAATAAAACTTAATCTATTTTTATTGAGTTTTTCTTTTTTGCATAGGAAATAGCAAATGACTAGCTATCAGATGCAATGGCAGGGACATTGCCACCTCGGGGCTCTTGTTATAGTTGTTAATAAGTATAAGCTTTTGTTCAAATTTTTGGATTGTCCATTATTATATAATTGTGAATATTTTAATATCTTCCTAGATCACAAACACAAATGTATTGCACTACAAGATCATTAAAACAAAAGCTAGGAAATAAATCCTAGATCACAAGAAAGCACTAAAGTTACCACCATGATATAAAATGTAGTTGAATTAAAAAAATCGAATAACAAAGATTATCATGGTTATAAAACACATATATAAGAAAAAGTCCTTGGATGAGAAACTTTTAGGAAAAAATAAAGTGCACAATGTTAAATGAGTTTTACGAGGAATAAAAATATTTTGTATTCATGGTTGTATGTTATAATGTGTTATAAAGTTTGTCAATATTTTTAAAGGGATATATTACCTTGATTGATCTAGGTCATGCCGAGGTGCACGTTGAGGGCAATAGTTGACTGAATGAGTTGAGTTATATTATGGCGTAAGAATATAAAAAGGAATGGCAAAGCAAGAAACACACTAGGTCGACAAGAAATATACACATAGACACTATGAAAAAATTCGAACCAATTTATTACTTCTTCTCCATGAAAGATGGAGGAATCAGATTATGATCAGAAAGATGTCTATATTACATAATGTACACACTTATATAGAGGATGCTGAGACGTTTGGGTGACTACCCACTACATTCAGTTACATAATTTATAATGGTCAGGAGTTCGACCGTCGTAGAGCATGCTGATATGTTGTTTGTTGTTGGCTGCAAACTTGTTGGTTGAATATGTCGAGGATAACCTGTCGGTTGGCAAGGAGAACCCGTCGAAGGTAGACCTATAGGCTTCTGGTTGGATCATTCCTCCTTCCTTAAGAAACAATGGTCTCCATTGTGTATTCCTTCAGGTGAGGAAACTTGTCGGTGACTTCATTAGCAGAGTACCATTTTCCTTGTGCAGGGAGTTGTCCAGCTTTAGCCACTTGAAACAAGGGAATGGAGTTTATCCTTGTAAGGCGTATGCGTCGTCCCACAATTGTGTCACAAAGAATAGGTTCATGAACATCTGGATGGATGTCTTCAGGTTCCGTTGTCTGCAAGTCGTTATGTTCCAACAATGGTGCATGGTATGGTCGAAGCAAATCTACATTAAAAAATGGATGTAGGCCAAGGCATGTAGAAATGTCGAGCTGAAAATCGTCTTCTCCAATCGTTTTAAGGATACTGTATGGACCATATCGCAAAGGTTTCATATTTGGAAAATCGTCTTCCCCAATTTGCAATGAATGAGGATTACGATGCTTGTCGTGTCAGGCCTTAGCTTTTGCATTTTCTAGTTGCAACATTTCCCGTGCTTGTTTCTGGATGTTGTATATTTGATCTCTGAACTTCAATGCTTTCTCCACTTCTTGTCCTTTGAAGTCGGTGTCATTCAACTGTGTCGAGGAACTGATTAAGTCTATAGACATTAAGGGTTGAAATCCGTAACAGATCTCAAATGGACTCTTGCCTGGAGAGTTAATTTGTTGAGTACAATTGTAGTTGTGTTGTATGTACGAAAGGTTTTCACAAGAACTTAATATATGAATCAAATATATATGAATCGGTCAGGCCATTAATTAGACTAATTTGTAGTAACTTTAACAAAAACATGTAATTTAGACTAAGGTTGTGTATTTTTTTTTATTTTTTTTATTTTTTAAAACTATTTTTGTGTCTATTCATTGGTTACTCTAAGGTCTCCATTAATTAGACTAATTTGTAGTAACTTTAACAAAAACATGTAATTTAGACTAAGGTTGTGTATTTTTTTTTATTTTTTAAAACTATTTTTGTGTCTATTCATTGGTTACTCTACGGTCTTGTGCCCAGGACCAGGCCACGAGCTTTGGTCAGCAAAAATTAAATACAACCAAAGTTTTAATGCAACAATATGTAGCTTCAGTATGCGTGCACACTTCTGCTTTCCATGAAAGATGCCCTTGAGATTTTCTAGATGCAATGCACTGACAAAGAGTTAATGTAACCGTCTTACCTAGTTCCCTGCACTGTTTGGTACAACGCTGTTTGGTACAACGGGGAATAGCATGTCCCAGGGAAGGCAGAAGCCGAGCGGTTCAAAGTTTGTAATTCTCGAGATTTTTTAACCGCTTGTTAGCGTGATGACGGGGCATTCACTTAGGTAAGTTCAAAATTTTACTAGGGTCCGAAGCCCTTTTAAAAGGAGGGCCATGCTCTAGAGTTTATTTATCATTTCTTTCGCTTGTCCATTTGAGTGATCGAATCCATGCTCTTGTAAGCGTTCACCTTTTTCGTAGGTTTGGGTTGTTGTGCCACCCATAATCTCTCTTATGTTTATCGGGCCTGGACATCTCAGGTTCGATTTACTCACACATCCATTTTCAACTGGAGTTTTCTTGATTATTTGAAGTCTGTGTGTTTTTAGCTTTTCTTTCCATGATTTCTTTCTTTGAGGATTACTATGCTCATATGGCTGTTGTGTTTTGCAGATAAATATGGCGGATAATGAAGAATTTACCTTTGTCAATGGGAGCTTGGCTGGTAACGGTTTGGCCAGGATCGAGACGCAGAAGAGCCAGAATGGCATCTGTCTCGATGACAACGCTTTTCCTGTGAAGGTGCAGACTCTGGGCGAGCTCCATTTTCTGCAACATGATAAATATGCACATAGCTATTCCTTTGTCCTTTCATTATTCCTAATGGACAAATTTTGAGTTGGATTCAATTTCAAAAACTTCCACAATGTCCATTTGCTCTTTCGAAAACTTCCATTTTGAATCCACTCTTACATACTGTTTGTATTTAAATAGTCGCTACAATATTTCTTTTGTTGTTTGTGCAGGTGATCAGCTCTGTTTCAATAGGGTCAAAGTGGGCGACATCCTTTCTGGGTTCTGCAAGTATCTGAGTATGCAATTGTTCTAGGAGGAGATCTCAGAAAACTTAATACCAGTGTTATTTTGGAATTCTGAGTACGTTTTTGGATTTGAATATGCCATAGATAATTACAGATGATTATAGTTTTATTTGAAATTGAAGTTGAAATTAAGAAGTGCTTAAAAAAAACTCGGTCTCTTTTGTTAGATGATGCAATATTACCCTGGGTGGACATATCAAATATATTCTCTGTAATGAAAGATTTTGTTGAAAGGTTATAAGGTTGAACGGTAGGACTCCTTTAATGGCGAGTGGTTTCTTGGGCAGATTAAGATTTTCTCTTTCTATTTTTTAATCCATTGTTGGCATCATTGCTAAATAATTTAAAGTGTATTCAAATTCTCTTGATGTGGGAAATTCGATTGAGATAGGGATGCCCCTTCACTGCATGGGTTGGTTTCACTATCCTCAGAAACCCTAATCCTGGTTTAATAATTAATTTTATTTATTAGAAATTTGATATTTTCATTAATTTCATAGTTTACATTTGATTTTTATGCAATCAAAAAATTAGAGGTAATTCACTTTTATGAGCTGTAGTGGTCTCATCTCAGAGTTGCAGGTTCGAATCCTACTTTCTTCAGCTGTAAAAGTTGTGAGATGCATCGTAATATAGAGTATAACCCCATCACTTATATATGATTATACGTATTACCTTTCAATATTTATTTGATTGGACCAAGAATCAATATATAACTGAATGGTTAATTGATGATTGAATGCTTGTGTAAGCTCTCAGTGTAAAGGTGATACCAAGATCTTGGAACTGGAGACCACTCTTTAGGAAAGATCCATATGCATCAATTTGTTGCGGCATAATTGTTACTTGCGGTTGGGAATGGTCTCCCCACCCCATGTCTGAAGGAAAAAGCAGAGTTCATCAATGGCATTAATTTTGCATCTGCAGCAAGTCGAGTAGTACTGGAAAATTGTACAATGTGTTTTTGGTTTGTTATTAGATTGATCATTTTTTTATATGAATTATAAATGCCCATTTTGTGGTTCTAAATGGGCGAATTCGATACCTTCAATCTGCTGCATTGATGTATACATATTTGGTTACAAGTGTTATCACTGGAATTTATTCTTACACACTGGTATTTGGTCACGCACTCTTTATATAACAAATAATAATGGAAATTTATATTTAGTCTTTATGTTTTTACTTATTTCGACGAGCGAAATAAGTACAAAGCCCTCAAGAATTTACTAAAGGATCCTGTAGCGATGATCTTAGCCATTCAGTTGGTTGCTACTGAGGATTACAATGGCAGATAGAGCTGAGCCGATTATGGAGGAAAGGGAGGATAATAGTGAGGAAGAGGTAAAAATGGATAATAGAGTTGATGGAAATAGAGTAATTCCTGAAGGAAGTTAAAGTGAGCAATTTTCATGATGGTTTGTGAAAGAAGGGGTACTGTTATAATTATTAGTGAAATATGGTTTTCTACAAAGCATATTTTCAAATGAATACTACATTGTTATTGGTGGTTCTATTTTCGAGCCATTCTAAGACATAATTTGGCGAAATGGGATCATTAGATCATTATTGAATTTAATGACAACGAATGAGTTAAGTTATAATATTATTATTGCATGAATATTTAGTTGTGATGGGTCCATAGGTGATTGCTACTAGACAATCATGTATGATTCAAAGAGCCCTATTAATAAGCCTATAATTGCTTCTACACATTTTGTCGTGAAAATTCAACAGATTTACATGAAATTTTGCATTGTTCTACTATTAAAACGTTTTCCAAACTATGGTGCAATGGTTTATGTTTCCTGCAAGATAAAGCAGAGTTGAAGGTATGCTTGAGCTTAAAAAAAAAAAGGGTTTCCATGGATTATTATGGTCTTTCCCATAGAAACATTGTCGTAAAAACTTATTAAGAGCCCTATTAATAAGCCAATAATTACTATTATTATTGCTTCTACACATTTTGTCATGAAAATTCAACAGAGGTACATGAAATTTTGCATTGTTCTACTATTAAAAAGTTGTCCAAACTATGATGCAATGATTTAAGTTTCCTGCAAGATAAAGCAGATTTGAAGGTATGCTTGATCTTTCAAAAAAAATTAAGGGTTTCAGGGATTATAACGGTCTTTTTCGTAGAAAAAATGTCTTAAAAATTGTCTTAGCTCAGGTTTTCATTTCCAATCAAATGTGTAGATATTATTTTTTTTAAGATTACAAGGAGACTATTGTTTGACTGTCATCCTTATCTCTCCATCCTACGGGAAAGAAGCAAAGTCAATCCATTCTTATCTCTATTATTGATCCTCTCCTTCCAACCGACAACTGTTGACCCTGCTCCTTTCCTGTTGAATTGGAGGAAATCAGCAATCGACCTAAGCTCACTACACCATGCTGAATTTGAACCAATGAAGTGAGTTGATGACGTTTATCTCGGGAATTCCTTCCCACATCGACGATGTAAGGTGTGTCATACATTATTATGTTGGTCCGTGCATGTTTTAGGTAACCCACTCTACTTTATGCTTCACACCTACTCACCACAATGGAATTCCAAATCATTTGAGAGGAAAAAGAGATTACATTAATAACAACATTCATGGCATTGCAGGAGCTCATTAATTAAGACCACTTTCAAGTGTCGAACAGATCAAGTCAAATCATGCCACGGTAAGGCCACTGTTAATGATTGATCACTAAGGAACCACCCTTGCAACATCTGCCATACTCCACGGCAAGAGCTATCTATTGAGCTGCAGAGCATTTAATGCCATTGCAGTAAGCTTGATGATTGTTGGATCTTGAGCTATTCGAGATCCAACAGTCATCAAACCTGCTACAGCCACATTAAATGCTCTGCAGCTCAATGGATAGCTTTTGCCATACTCCACACTTTAAAGTCAAAAGGAACCCTAATTCTCTGCCACACAAAAGATAGTCATTAAAGAGATGAGATTGCCCATTTGCCAATGCATCTTTACCGTTTCAAGTACTTCAATGAGGTGGTAAACTGTGTGATGCTTCCACCTTTGCTTCAGTATTTACTTCTTAATTCAACAACCTATTATATGTCCTAATTCCGCAACATGTTATCTGTCTGTCATTCCACTCCTGTCAATCGCAAACAGTCAGCTCAAAGAACGTGTCAACTAAAATTTATTCACTATTACTCTATGCTTCTTATTATTTTGGGATTAAATGCATAGTTTTGTTTAAGTTTTGTGTGAAACAGAATGATGGTTGAAAGAAATAAAGTGTGAGGATGAAGGACTGTGTAAGACTGTTAAGCCCTAGTGCATTCGGGATGCATGCATATGAAAGAACAAGCCTAGGTGTGAGTGCTACAAGAAACAGAGGGCATTGTATAGAAGATAGTGAATGATCCAATTTGTGTAAGAAATGAAATAGGGTTGACAACAAAGGACAAACCCCATTCCGTTGCAGGTTGAAGGAACAAGGGTAAAATTCTTTGTGGTTTAAACATGGAGCGAACAAAATTTTTGGACTTCGAGAGAATTGAGATATTGTGTTAAGAACCTATTTAAGGATCCAAACCATTAGAACACAATTGATCCATTTATTCGTAGACTTGAATATAAAGCATTAAGATATATGGTCTTGTTTGGAAAAACCTTCAGGTGTTCTTGACTATGAGAATGACCCAATTGTCTATAAAGAAGTTTTACTGTAGATTACTGGAGGTTCAAAGTATATGAAGGGAAGGAAATAAATCTCGGTTATGAGTAGATTGCAAGAACAAAAGAGGGTTTGGGGATTTCATCCCCATCAATTTATTATTATAGTTGCTACTTCTTGTACTTTGTCTGATGGCTTTCGTATTATGGAGGACGTCCTTATTGAATTTTATTAAATTTGAGATTTTTCTTTTCACTGGACGACCATATAAATTATGGTTGGATGCGTTGGTTTGCTGCATTTATTTTCCATTTGATTACCTCGATCTACCCATATGAGTACTTATAATCATTACCTTCATTCACAGATCTGATCTAGTTCCTTTCTAGTGTTGGGAAATGAATCCCAATATAGTAATATAAGTACCCCTTACAGACGTCTAAACGGTGACGGAAACTATGTGACATTTTTAAGGCGTTCATTTGTTTGGCGTCTTTAATATATGTCAATATCATCAATTCCCATGTGATCACTATTCCAGCGTTGATTTGATGGTCTGGTCTCCAAGATGTACAGTTCAATATAGTGTAGAACCCTCTGGGGAGAGGCTTTAAATATCTCTAGAAATCAAAAGCTATTTCCACTTGGAGAAGAGAGAATAACGTCATGCAATTGATATTAAATGAAATAGTAAATCTATTTAACGGTCATGTTATTAATTTTTTTTGGCCAAACCAGAAGTTACAATGAATATTCAGTTTTTAACTTATTATCGTGTTAAATGATTAAATGATATTAACATAAGCATATGATATTGATATTAAATGATTATATGTTAGAACTAGTGGTTTGGGGAAACAGTAATTGTAGTAGGCACTTATGTAATTGCTTTGTATTGAATCAATTGCAACTGTAACAACAGCAGAGTATTTGTACATAATATCTCTATATATTGATTTCTTACTGTGAATTTCTTTCTTGTTCCATTTGTTTCAATGTCATGCCATTTGTTTTAATGTCATGCAGTTGTAACATTGGCATTGTCATGTCATTTGTTTTAATGTCATGCAGTTGTAACATTGGCATTGTCGTGCACATCTAACATTGGCATTGTTTGTAATGCCTTCAATTATATTTTTTTATTTTCCAAATTGATTAGGTTGAGTGAGATGGGGTTGACACTGGTATTGTTTGTAACGCCTTCACTTATATTTTTTTAGTTTTCCAAATTGATTAGGTTCACTGAGATGAGGTCGACACGACTTCTCTCCTAGCTTTAATGACGATTTCATTTTCACAGTTTATGCTCAGATTGGCCATCTACCCTCAACTGTCATAAATAACACATAAAAAAACAACCACCAAATTAGTTTTATTTTTAATTTTGACTAATTAATTGTATAGTAAAATGTTTAACAAAATTTTAGGAAAGGATAAAACATCTTGCAATCTGTAAATATATTAGAATATATTAGAATGATATTTATTTTTTATTTTGAAATTTCATAATATAAATATTTTTATCATAGTATATTTGAGTGAGAGGTAAAATTATTTTTTAATTTACATATTTTTTATTATACATGTGTGTGTGTTTTAAATATATATATATATATATATATATATATATATATATATAATTGTTACATAAAGTCCATATGGTTTTTATATTTGATAAGTATGATAAAATAATCTATGTAATGTCTTTTACATGTAATTAATTTTTCATTTTAATTGAATTTATTGAGGAAGGCTTCGAATTTGACGGGCATATCATCAAAATACAATTGAAAATCTTGAGAAATCGTTTCAAAGAATGGGCAAAGAATTCACTAGAACTTATTTTCATGATAAAAAAAAAATTTCAAAACGTTTTGATTTTTATTAATAGGTTTTTTTAAGATATGTGTATACTTACATAAGTGGTTATTATGATAATGGAAATTGTTGTCTCACTTTACTAAAACTTTTCTATTTGATTGAAGGTTAGGTGGTGAGTTTTCCTTCAATGAGGAAGGTTTTGCTTTCTTTCAATTTCTTCTTTTCTTATATTGGATTAGTATTATTCAAATATGGAGTCGTGCCCTCACTTTCATTGCCTTTATACCCTTCCTTTAGAAGATACATTACTTTTCAAGCCCAAATATGCAACTCCAAGAGAGAGGCGGGTACCATTTTCGAAGAGAAGCTAGTTTCCAACTGTGATACCGAAAGAGTTAACTTAACCACCCAACAAGCGTCAGCAATTTATCATCGATCTAATAAAAAATGGTCCATCCCCACTTTGTATTTAGGCTTGTCTTTATATCCTTCATGGACTATTTGAGATGTAGTAGTCATTCTCGCAAAGTTGGTAAAGCTCATCCTCACTTTGGATCCATTGAAATAGAACTTGAGTCTAGAGTCTTCTAAGTAGTCAAATCTCTACCATCCTCAAAAGGATGCCTAAGTAGGTTGTAACAACATTTATTCTATTTTTATTGAGGTTTAAGTAGGCTATAACAAAATTCAATCTATTTTTATTGAGTTTTAATTTTTTGCATAGGAAATAGCAAACGAATAGCTATCACGGATGCAATGTCAGGGACATTGCCACCTCGTGGCTCTTGTTATAATTGTGAATAAGTATAAGCTCTTTTTCAAATTTTTGGATTGTCCATTATTATCATTAAAACACAAGTGTATTGCACTACAATATCATTAAAAGATAAGCTAGGAAATAAATCCTAGATCACAAGAAAGCACTAAACTTACCACCATGATTTAAAATGTAGTTGAATTAAAAAAATAGAATAACAAAGATTATCATGGTTATAAAACACATATATAAGAAAAAGTCCTTGGATGAGAAACTTTTAGGAAAAAATAAAGTGCACAATGTTAAATGAGTTTTACGAGGAATAAAAATATTTTGTATTCATGGTTGTATGTTATGATGTGTCATAAAGTTTTTCAACATTTTTAAATGGATACATTTTCTTGATTGATCCAGGTGATGCCTAGGTGCACGCTGGAGACAACAGTCAACTGAATGAGTTGAGTTATGTTATGGCAGAAGCATATAAAAATGAACAACAAAGCATGAAACACACTAGGTCAACAAGAAATATGCACACAGACAATATGCAAGAATTTGAACCAATTTATTACTTTTGGTCCATGAAAGATGGAGGAATCAGATTATGATAAGAAAGATGTCTATATTACATAATGTACATGCTTATATAGAGGATGTTGAGATGTTTGGGTGACTACCTACTATGTTCAGTTACAGAAGTTATAATGGTTAGAAGTTCAACCGTCGCAAAGCATGTTGATATGTTGTCGGCTACGAATTTGTCGGCTGAACATGTCGAGGCAAACTTGTCGAAGGCGGACTTGTTAGCGTTTGGTTGGATCATTCATCCTTCCTTAAGAAAAAATGGTCTCCATTGTGTATTCCTTCAGATGAGGAAACTTGTCGGTGACTTCATTAGCAGGGTACCATTTTCCTTACGCAGTGAGTTGTCCAGCTTTAGCCACTTGAAACAAGGGAATGGAGTTTGTCCTTGTAAGGCGCAGGCGTCGTCTCACAATGGTGTCGCAAAGAAGATGTTCCTGAACGTATGGATGGATGTCTTCGGGTTCCGCAGTCTGCAAGTCGATCTGCTCCAAAAATGGTGCATAGTATGGGCGAAGCAGATCTACATTAAAAAATGGATGTAGGCCAAGGCATGCAGGAATGTCGAGCTGAAAAGAATTTTCTCCAATCTTCTTAAGGATACTGTATGGACCATATCACAAAGGTTTCATCTTTCTGTATGGACCAGTGAAGCACTCCTTCTTTAGATGTAACCAGACCTAATCCCCAATTTTGAATGAATGAGGAATACGATGCTTGTCATGTCAGGCCTTAGCTTTTGCATTTGCTTGTTGCAACATTTCTTGTGTTTGTTTCTAGATGTTGTATATTTAATCTCTGAACTTCAACGTTTTCTCCACTTCTCGTCCTTCGAAGTCGGTGTCATTCAACTGTGTCGAGGAACTGATTAAGTCAATAGGCGCTGAGGGTTGAAATTCATAACAGATCTCAAATGGACTCTTTCCTGTAGAGTTTTGTTGAGCACAATTGTAGTTGTGTTGTATGTATGGAAGGTTGTCATCCCATGTTTGACGAATCTTGTGGTTGTACATGCGAAGCAATTGTACGACTAAGCAATTTACAACTTTCGTTTTTCCATTTTTTTGCAGATGGAAGGCTGTTGACAAAGAAAGTCTCGTGTCAAGCTGTTGCTGGAGAGTTTTCCAAAAGGTGTTGACAAATCTAGCATCTATGTCGAAAATAATGGTCATCAAAGGCCATAGTGTTTCCAGTCCAGGGTATTTTTTAAGCATTTTAATATTATACTTAATTATAGTATTCTAGGCGATTGTTTTGGATTGAAAAAAACATGTTTATAGATAGGTAGGCAAATATTAAACATGAAACATACAAATTACACTGAAATGTGTAAATTTTGGCAAATATTTTGATAAAAAGACATATTTTATGTAAATATAGGCGATATTAGGGACTAAAAAGTGAATCTATTTTTTGAAAAAAACCCAAAAAATAGCCACTTGGCGAAATTTTTCCACTAAAAATTACCCTGGTTTCCACACATGTTCAAACAAGAGCTGAGCAGTCTGTTGTGCTATCGTAGTCTTCTTGCATGGTATGAGTATGGACATCTTGGAAAATATGTCGACTAATACTAGTATCGCATCATGCTGATGTTTGGTAGTAGGATATCCCATCAAGTATTCCATAGAAATAGATTCCCATGGTTGAATAGGAACTGGAAGGGGTGTGTGTAGTCCTTGTCATCGATTTGGCGGTTTAGCAATGGCACAAACCACACACGATCAAATGTACTTGTTGACGTCAGATTTAAGTGAAGGTCAATAGTAATAATTTTGGAGGATAACAAGTGTTTTTATGACTCCAAAATGTCCTGCAGTCTTTCTATAGTGCGCGTCCTAAATGAGCTTACATCAGGGCTCATCGATCGGTACACAAAGTTGTACAAGCTTGCATAGCAAGGTGTCCTTTAGGAATTAGTCGGAATTCGACAACTTGTCAGTCTGAAGCTGTCGATAGATTGTAGAAATATTGCAGTCTACCAAATACAATTACAGCCAAGTAGTGGTGTCATAAATCTGCATACTCATCACTGTAGACAGTAGAGTAATGGGTGGTCTGCTGAGACAATCGGTTGTGGCATTGGCTATGCATTTTTTATAATTAATTACCAAATGAAATTGTTGTAGGTAATTGATTCACTTCAGTTGTTTGGTTTTTTGTAGTTTCAACTGAGTTGGAGCAAACTGCAAAGTCTTATGGTCAGTGAGGATTATCGTTTCCCTGCAAAGAATGTAGTGTCTCCATTGCTTGAGATATTGCACAATGGCGTACAATTATTTTTCATACGTCGAGTACCTTCTGACTTTGTCACTGAAATTCTTGGAATGAAACGTGACCAGGTGACCTGACTAAGTGATCAAAGCGTCGAGGGCATAGTCTAATGCATTTGTCTCAATCTCAAAGGGCTGATGCAGATCAGGTAACATAAGTACTGGTGTAGTACAAAGCTTTCTTTGTATTTGTTCAAAATCTTGTTGTTGTTTCAGTGTCCACTTGAATACAGTTTTCCCATTTCCTTTCGTCAACTGATTCAAAGGCCTTGCGATGTGACTAAATCCAGGTATGGATCGTCGATAGAAATTCGCCAAACCAAGAAATTTTCTTAGTTCATGAATGTTTTGAGGAATGGGCCAATCTTTGAGGATCTGTACTTATTCTAGGTCGACATGAATTCTTGCAGAATCAATTACATACCCAAAATACTTGTTGTTGGTCATCGCAAACGAGCATTTGTCCATGTTCAAATATAGTCGATGTTGTTGTAGAGTGTCGAAAACTTGTCGAAGTTGTTTGACATGTTCTTCCCATGATCGATTGAAAATCAAGATATCGTTGAAATAGACAATGACACATTTACTAATGAAAGGTTGTAGAAGGTCATCCATATATCTCATGAAGGTTGCAGGTGAATTGGTTAAGTCGAAAGGCATGACTAAACATTCAAATAGTCCTTCCTTGGTTTTGAAATTCATTTTCCATACATCGGTGGACTTGATTGGAATCTAGTGGTATCCCGACTTGTGGTCGAAATTTTGTAAAGAACTTAGCACCTTTCATATTGTTGATGAGTTCATCAATTTGTGGAAGAGGGTATCTATTCTTCACTAAAATTTTGTTGAGAGCCCGATAGTCGATGCACATGCGCCAAGTATTGTATTTTTTTGGAACTAAGACGACTGGACTTCCACAAGGAGAGGATATGGATCGTATATGACCCTTATCAATCAAATCCTAGATTTCTCTGTGAATCTCTTCATTTTTTAGAATGGATATTCTGTAAAAAATGTGTTAGCTAATGAAGAACCAAGAACAAGTTCAATAGAGTGTTTTACCTGATAGTGCAGAGGTACTTAGTCTGGTGCTTAAAATATGTTTTGGTATTCTTCAATAATGTTGTCAATCTGTTGTTGTTATCGGGAGCTGCGTTGGTTGATGAGTCAACTTATTGCTGTAGTCTTCCTGAAACGTTGAGGCTTGATCATGATTAATGCAAAATTTTGATCATAATTGATCAGCTTCTTTGTTTGCTTGGCAGATATCATAGCAACTATTGATGTGGGTTGTCGCTCTGGTATGCCATACCATTGGTTTCAGATTTTGACAATCACCTTCTGAGGCAGTGACTAATATGTACAGTGTTGATCCCATAGGTAGGTTTTATCGAATAGGATGTCAGCTACAAAAAGTGCTGCCATGTCACATAGTACTTCATCTTCAAAAGGCTTAATGAAGTAGGTGAGTCGACATTGTCTTGTGATCCTTAGTTCCTTCCCATCCTTCATCCAACTGATATTGTAAGGCTGAGGATATGGAGTAGTGACAAGACCTAATTTATTCACAAGATCTTAAGAAACGAAGTTCTTCTGGCTACCATTATCCACAATCATATGTAATGGATTGTTCTAAACCCATATGCATGTATGGAATAGGCACTCTTGTTCCTCCTCATCAACGATGGTCGAGGATATTAGAGTGGTCGAGGTTGAGGCCAAGAGAGTTGATGCATCTGGATCATATTCTACGAGGGTTCTGTTAGAAAAGTCGGATGTCGACAATTTTTCCAAAGATGTCTTCCAAGCTTTGCATTCTGACGTATCATGCCATGATGAACTGTGATAATCACACCATTTCTCGGTAGGGTTATGTTTGTTGTGATCCCTCTTTTCTTTTTGAAAGCTCTTCTTTGATGCTCATGCTTTGGCGGAGTCTGCTAAGAAGGATTCTTGAAATTGTTGGACTTGGCTGGCAACTTCTTATCGGATGTTCGACCTGTTGGCCTGTTCGTGAAATGTATTTTCCCTTTTTATTTAGCTTCAATCTTGTTGGCATAATGAAATGCATCTACAAGCGCGATGATAGTTAGAAACTCCATCTCTTGTTGAATGTACGGGGATAAACTGTTGACGTACTTTAGGACAAGCAATTTCTCTTCTTCATGGATGCCAATTCTGGCCATGAGTCGATAGACCTCGTCGGTGTAACTTTGCACGGACTGGTCTTTCCACTGCCTTAGCTGCTGCCACTTCTTGTAATGTTGTTCAATGTACTTGGCCGGATAGAACTCCTTTCAGACATATTCGACAAATTTTACCCATGTGTCGATGAGGTCTTCTTATTTTTCCATTTTTGTCGATAGGTTCTCCCACCAGCAGTGTACGGAGGTTGACATATTTAAGGACGCAATGGTGATCTTTTCCGCTTCGGAGAGTTGATTTACCTCAAAGTAATATTCCAATTTTTGCACCCAATGTCGACGATTTCCGCTTCAATCTTGCCTTCAAGGTTCGGTATGTCCAGATTCATTTGCACTTTGAAGGGGCTGATTTTATCGAAGTGAGATTGTGTTGAGGATTCCCCGGAGTTTGCAATGACTCTCAAGAGAATATCGCTGAATTGGGCGAACATTTCAGTTCACTGGTGAGCCAGTAATTTTTCTATGAGTTTCTATGTCTCGTCAGTTGCGTGTCTATTGTCTGTTTCTTCGGCCATCTTTTTTGAAGTCAAAGGAATTGTCTGCTTGTTTTGTTGTGTTTGTGAGCATGTTTGAACATGCATAAGTTAAATAACTTCAATGGAAGTACTTATGTAACTTAATATCTAAATGACATCTTTCTCTTATACCAATGATCCAGGTCATGCCTAGGTGCACGCTGGGGACAACAATGGACTGAATGAGTAGAGTTATGTTATGGTGGAAGCATATAAAAAGGAATAGCAAATTAAGAAATGCACTAGGTCGACAAGAAATATACACACAAACAATATGCAAGAATTTGAACCAATTTATTACTTATGCTCCATGAAATATGGAGGAATCAGATTATGATAAAAAATATGTCTATATTACATAATGTACATGCTTATATAGAGGATGCTGATACATTTGGGTGACTACCCACTACGTTCAGTTACAGAATTTATAACGGTCGGAAGTTCAACCGTCGTAGAGCATGTTGATATGTTGTCGGCTGTGAACTTGTCAGTTGAATATGTCGAGGTGAACTTGTTGGCTGGAAAGGTGAACCTGTCGAAGGATGACCTGTCAGCTGCTGGTTGGATCATTGATTAAGTGAAAGTATAAACCTATCCCACTCTTTAGCTAACCTTCTAGTCAGTCTCAAAGCCGAAGAATTAACCCACTTCAAAGAACCTGTCATCCATTGAATATCCTTCAAAAACATATATATTTCGATGATGAAGCTCCCTAACAAGTTCTAGTGAGAGTAATGAAGTAACCCGAAAATAGGATCAATGCCCAAGAACATCTAAATTCCCGTGCTCACCTGCCAACTTAGATCCTTCATAAGAATTGGGAGGATTTTTGTCAAACTGTTCCAAATGGTCAAAGCATGAGAATTTGATCTTTTTCCAGCTCTAAGCCAATATATTGGATCCAAACCTTTAAAATATTTACCCTTAATGATTTTTCCCCACAGTCTTGTACTGAACATAGACCTCCAAAGATATTTGGCACACGGGGAAGAGTTGAAAATACCTAAGTGTTTGATTCCCCTGCCTCCTAGATCATGGAGGAGAGATAGATAATCCCAAATATTTCTCAACCATAATAGGTATAACAACAGTATTCACAGAGCCCCCAAGGGCACTAGCACTAAAACTCATAGTCAACATACTTCTCGCACAGTATTTCTTCAGCTCTCAATGTTTCTATAACAATTCACTGTGGCATTTTATGGACTTTGGATTGAACGCGAGGGAAAGTAGAAGACTTATCCAGTTGTTCAGGTTATCAAGACTTCACACGTGCCATTATTGAGTAGTATCATGACAACATGATCCATCACATGGGTCTCCTTTTCAAATTTGTATGTTAACTCTTCCAATTACGTCGCTCCCTTTTCATTGTGACATCATGCTACTTATGACTGATGGGGTGATCAGATTTACTTGGTGTCTATAGATTTGAAGGACTGATCTAAAATATTGTTGGCACTTAATTATTGTACCAACGTCACATCATTTCATGTGATAATTCTGCTTTTCTTTCCAGGCTCCAAGTGCTTTTTGTCACGCTCCTTGCAACTTACTTTTCATCCACTTATAGTTTTGGTTGCATTCCTTGCGAATTTCTATTCATCCACTTACACTTCTAGTCGCACTCCTTGCGACTTTCTTTTCCCTCCCCCTTCCCCCTTCTTTTAATCGTGCTAATAAAGATAAGGCTTCAATCAACTCCCGTTTATGAGCCCTTTTACTTCTGTACATTCTTGTTACTCTAACTTCACTGCGCCTCCCTCTGTGATTTCCTTAACAACATATGGTCCTAACCAATGTGTTTTTAACTTAGTGGTTACTTCAAAGCAATCCAAGCGCGTGGCAGTCGGAAGGAAATGGAGGCGTAGTGACGGGTGTGTCTGTAGGGAGAGTGGAGATGCCAGTTGGACAGTCCCAGATCTAATTGGATTCTATTACTTCCATTCTCCAACATTCCCCACCCCACGCGGACGTGTCACGTGAGGCCATTGAGTAGAGTTGGAACGCACAGATACAAATATCCAATCTATGTTTTCCACAAACACAAGTCAATCATTCACTCTGGCTGGCTGCCGCGGTACACCTTTCGCTGAGGATCAAATTTGAAATTAGAAGGGTAGGGTTACTAGGGTACCATTTCACTTTGAAGGGCGTTGAGAAATTGAATTTTTTTAATGTTGATATGGAAAGATAAATTTTTTTTATTTGAAAAGGTAAATGTACAACAAAATTTTATTATTTATTAAAAATAATGTGTAGAAAAAAAATGACTAATTTTTTTTTAGGTCATTTAGAATTTGCACGAAATTCATGTATATGATGATTTATCAAGTCCAAATTATTTTTATAGGGGATTACTTAAGAGTTAGTAAGGAGGAGGAGAGACTAAAATAAAGGTGAGAATGAAGAACATGTACCAGTGATGGAAGATAAGATTGGGAAAAGGCCCATTTAGAAAGATTGGTGAACTTGTTATGTTAATGTGAACATAGCAATAACGGTTATGAGTACTGTTTTTTTGTATTGCATTGTTCTTTGGCCTATTCATTTTGTGAAGGGAAGTGTTTGTTTCCTATTATGCGAAAGTGATTAGAGTAGTTGAGAACTACTTGCGACCTTATCTGAATGCATAATATGAAATTCGAGATGAAAGTAGCCTCATCCGATACTAAAGCTTATTTGTGTCTAGAATTGTTTTGAGAAGAAATCCACTACTAGAAGTGCTATGTTACAAGGCCAAAAGAGATCAAGCATTAGATTTCTAACATTAATAACAAAAACTAAAAAGATGATTTTTGTCTAGCGCCAAGATATTCACCTAAAACTAGTGTACTTCTAACATTTTACATCCCCCTCAGAGATTTAAAATTGTTGATCCTTGTTGTGACCACTTGATCATTACCATAACCAATGGTTTAAAGAAACAACATAAAAGTAAAAAAATAGAAGAATAACTTTTTTCATGACATTTTACCTTACATGTTTTGAAATGAAATTTTCTACATGCTATTAAAATCATTGTATTAATATCTTTCCAAATAAAAACATAAGTTTTTCCCAATCCACATTTCCATTAACAGCTAAAAAAGTTACAAATACCATCACAAAGCTAATTGATATGTTTGTCCATATGGACCTAGTTCGTGAGTAACTAGCCATTCAATTTGAAACATCACCTAATCCCTAATCGTCGTCTTCACCATAATAAACCCAAATATTAGAAGACTTGAAAATTTATCCTTCAGACTTTAGTCTTGAGTCTACTGACATCTAGATGTCAAATGAGAGGGATTGATAGAGATTCCCATTTCTCTTTTCAAAACTTGGTGCATATAATTATTATTCAAACACATTGAAAAAGTATCCTTCAAGCTTCAATGTGGATCTTACTAGTATCTGGATCTCACACGAGAAGAAGTTTGAGAGGGCTTCCACAGTTATCTTTTCAAAATTCCATCTTATATTTATATGAAAAGGTTAGACAAAAAACAAGGACTATTATATACTATAATCTCTTTGTGAACCTTACATGATTAAAAAATGTCATTTTGACAAAAAACATATTTACAATCTCTTCTCTTAAATTCTAGGTTGATAGGTTTGAGGAGTGGTATCCAAGGTAGTTGTAGACTCAATTTGATATGTCGACATTACAAACCTTTATCAAGGTCCATCATCAAGACAATGACTGGAGTTGAGTAACCGATAAAGATTTATTACTAGCAATTGCCCCAAAAAGGTGCAACAATATGCCGATAGGTTGTTGTTGGAGTGTGAAATTGTTGATAATGAGAAACTAAAATTGAATTGGTGTTTTTTGGAAACCCCCCAAAAGTGCTTGGATTAAAATTTCCCCTTCTTGTATACATGACCTTGTAGCAAGTCCCTTTCAACACTGAATGAAGCACCAAAATTTTGAGAAATATTAGATTCCTTCATGATTCCTTAAGTGCATAGTCATAAAAAAGTATATAAATCATTGCGATTTAAAGAGTATCAACCAAGAAAATGTCAAGAACCATTTCATTATCTTCCCAACTCTCAAGAAAAGAACCAGATGTGATCAGTTGGAATGGAAGCTATTCACATTCTTGAAGATGCTATCTAATTTTGGTTAATGGCAGTGTAATTTTCTTATAATGAAGTGGATCATGATTGTTTCTTATTTTCTTCAAATATGAAGTTTATTTCATCTTATTTTATAAGTGCTACCAAAAATTGGTGGTTGTGTCTTTCCTTATATATGTGTCATACATAGGGTTGGGTGCTATTGTAGCATACCCTTCATATAACCGATAAGAGAGTCAAAACCTATCTTACATGAATTCACAAATATACCTTAATTTTCATCAACAGAAAGAGAAGGAAATGACATCATAACAGATGATACAACCCAAATGCAATTATAACATATTGGTCAATACATCCCTAACTAGGGATGTAATTAAGTGCAATTGTTAACATACTTTATGAAATATTAACCCAATAATGGCAAGCAATTAAATAGAATGAATTTGGTGAGGCATTGCATAAAAACTCTTGGCAATTATTTCCAACAAGATGAGTTGCAAGAAATATTTTATCGCTAAAGTGTTCATTTAGATTTGGGGTTTCCAACAAGATGAGTTGCAAGAAACATTTTATCTCTAAAGTGTTCATTTAGCTTTGGGGTTAGTTTGATGGCCCTCCTTGAGCACTGGATAGGTTGCAACATGTTTGTCAATTTGTGTTCATTGTGGCTACAAGCCAATTTATAGTTATAGACAGAGGGCTACAAAGGCATTCTACCAGCCCTTTATCGAACTCCCAAATTGATATATGGTGATGAAGGAGAACTAAACTGGTGACCAAGAAAGGCGTTTTACAATTACAATCCATCATGGCACTTCAAGCTAATTGAAACTTATCCAAAATATATGAAGACATATAAGAAACATACTTAATTTCATAATGCAATAAAAAAGATAGCAAATTACATGTAAACTCGGTTGGATGAGTAGAACAAAAAATTTCCTTGATCCAAGTTTCACAATCTCATCAATGTGACTTTCTTGGAATTATACAGTTAGGTAATGAAATAAAAAACATACAAAAGTGTAGGAGTAGAGAAAGCTTAAGCTACAACGAACATGGGTTTTTACTCTTAATTCATTTGAGCAATTTTACAACTTAGTTTCCATAAACAAATTTAGGGAATAGAGGAATCTTGGGTCAATTTTCTTGGAGATATGCATCCTTAATCCAAAACGAAAATGGAAAGTGGTTCACGTCGTATTCTAGTAATAATAACTAAGCAAAACAATATTGGGCCAACTTTTCTTACTTCTTTTGGAGACCAAGATTTCCACTCAAATTTGTTTTCACATACATAGACCAAACTTCAATTTTACAAGAGACAAAAAATAATTAATTTTAAAGTGAAAACCACCTACAAGTTATGACAATTTCAAGAATCATGTCACTTTGGGGGCAATAATGCAACAAATGTTGTCTTATCTACCATATTCTAATGTCTCTCTTTATTTGTGTGTTTTACTTGGGCATTTTAATTCCACTGAGAACTAAAGACCGCCCACAACCATCTCCAATCATGGAACATAGTCATAAGGTGATTTAACAATATATGAAACCTACATAGTACTCAAAACTGGCAAGGAAGATGTCCAAGCCAAATAAGTATCATGTCTCACATTGATCAAACATCCTAGATTTGGATCAATAGAACACGATAGGATTACCATAAGCATATTAATTGCATAGACCATAATATTTGCATGTGTTTAATCAAGTAAAGAAGCAAACTCTAAAGGGTTTCAATCACTTTTCTTGAATTCAATGGTTATCATTAAAATATTAGATTGCAACCTTGGTGAGTAAACTTTGAACTAAAACCAAATATAAAGGATATAAAGAGTATACCTTTTGAGTAAATTCCTTTCTATATACCTGAGCAAGTATAGAAATAGTCTTAATAAGGGTCAAATGTGTCTTCTTCAAGAATATCAGATAGTTTACAACATCTCACATTATAGAGCATTTATTTCAAAGCATCCATACTCACAGGGTTGTGGAGGCTAAATTTGATATCACATGCAATTCCAAATGTGACAAGTTAAGTTGTAATGTAGAAGATTAAAATCAAATATAGAGTTTAACAAAAGAGTTTGTTTTAATAAAAACATTATTAGTCTCTACTTCATTGGTTAAAACACACATTCATCCTTGCTACATAGCAAACACAATTTTGAAGAATAAACATTGCTAAAACTTGACTTGCATTGCTTAAAGCCTTTAACTAAACATGATATGAAAATTCAACATCATATAAAACAAAGACCCGCATTGCCAATATGTAGTTAAAACCAGAAGGGCTTATGAAACTAATCAAAGAATTTGAAGGGACTGAAGATAATGGCAAACCATGTCATGTCAATTGTAAATTATCATATGAATATTTCTATGAGATAGAATAAATCATTTTCCACTTACCAATTTCCTTCCAGCTTTGGCACTTGTAAATTAAAACATGCCTCCATAAATCATCTCCTTTATGTTGGTTCAAGATCTAAGCTAAGGATAGTGAGGCTAAGATAAGGAAGTTGAAATCAGAGGATGTGAGATAAGAGGAGATACCAAACAAAAGGCTAATAGATATAATGAAAGGGGACTAAGAGGAACATATATATATGTTGCAAGGATATTGGGTTTAAGTCCATGAGCACATGGACGACAGTGAAAAATTTGGTTGAGCATTCATGGAGAGAGGGTTTGCAAAATTATAGAAAGAAACCATGGGAATGAACCAAAAAACAGAGAGTGTATATTATCACATGAAAATATCCTTTAAAGGGTATGGAATATATTGTGTTGTAATCAATCTATTAAAGGATACAAAACATGTTGTGTTGGAATGAATCCATTAAAGGATATGGAACATATTTTGTTGGAATCCATTAAAGTTATGGATCTATTCCTTTACTCATAGACCTACAAAACAATTAAGAATGCAAAGAAGAGTAGCACTTAAATTATATACTAATGTTAAATTAAAAGTATCTTATAGTGTTATGCTTTGATTTTCAATCAAAGGTACCATGCTATTGGATATTGTATATATATGTCAAATTTGTGTGAATGAAAATTCAAAATGAAAACCCATGCCCAATACCTCACTAATGAACGTAAATATCAAGTGCATATATTTTGTTCTTTTCCTAAGTTGAATCTCAAAGGAAGAATTAAAAATGATGTAATAAAAAAAAACTGAAATCTTATCAGAAAGGGTGCTTTAGGAAAAAATTAATATTCATCTTATCTTGTTCACTGAAATGTATTTCACCCAGAAATGGAATACATTGGGATATTTTTTTTTAAATTCTTCACATCAATATTACATTTGTACCCTAAGTCATTCAATGAAAAATCAATGGCAGTTGTAAACTTGAAATCCTCTGACCATTATAAAAAAATATTTATATATACATTAAAAACCTGAGATGCATTTCAATCACAATCTATGAGAAAATAAATGTGTAAAAACATCTATATTTACGTAAATATGGATATAGTTGTAAACGTGAATTCATATTTGGAGTCGACCGAATGTGTCAAAAAAGAGCTTGACTTGGCCATGAAGGGGTTCTTGGGCGTGTTCTATCCTTTCGACAATCCGACGTCCTCCATTTTCCCTGTTTCTCTCATACGAGACAAACAAGTTCATCATTTACTGGATTTGTTGCACACACTCGCTTTTTCTCTTGTGGACAACGCAGTGAATGGAGAAGGCAAAGGAAATGCATCGAGTCTAGTGCCATGCAGTAACGCAGTGAAAAACACCTTACCTAGTGCAGTAGAATTAAGAAATGTGGAATCAAATTTGAGCAACGCAATGGATGCATCAAGGAGATCAAATTTGACCAAAAGAGAGCCACAATATCTCTTCCTCCACTCAATATCACAGACCACACAGAGGTACTCTTTCCTAACCTACTTGCTTTTAAGATGTGCTGCAAGCCATCTGGATTCAATTACGTTATGCGGTACATGAGTCTCATGGACGACTTGATTGACTCAGAAGAAATGTAGCTTTGCTAAGGAAAATGGGCATCCTCACAACCTGCCTTGGGAGTGATGCAGAGGTTCTCGAGCTCTTCAAACTTGGGCTCGGGATTTTCCATAGAAAAACAACATTCCCGGAAATATGATTGTAGCAATGAATGCAGAGCAACGGACAAAAAATATTCCTTCCTTCCATTGACAAACGGGAGCCTTCTATTGAGAAACATGAGCCTTAATATTGTCTTATGGTTTTCCCAGTAATAATGGGGATAAAAATGGTGGTGGTGGCATAGTTATGCTTGGTGGGTCCTGTTATCTCCCAAAATAATTTATTTTGATAGTATGGAGAATTTAACTCATACAATGAAGGATATGAATATCACTGACAAGTTTGAAAGCCTCTGTTTTTTATTTTGGTAAAAATTTCACAAGTTGTAGCTTTCAGTGGCTTAGGCGACGCTCAGAACATCTGATTAGCTACCGAAAAGGGTTGTCTTCGGTAGATTAAAAAGGAGTGCAACATATACACTGACCACCAAAAGAACATTTTTGACAGTGGGTCAGAGGTTTAATCCTCTACGATGCCGGCGTTTCGGAGGTTTAGTCATTTATATCGCTGACACTACGAAAAACTTGCGGTTTAAAGTGTCGACACGTTCAATCTTGCGGTTCCGATCGCCGACAATTGGTGGTTTAAAGCCCCGATGGGTTAGTGGCTAGAGCTTCCGATCGTCAATCACGATGTTAGTGGTTTGAGACGCTGACACTGTGGCAACATTCAGGTTTAAAGCTCTGATGGGTTAGTGGCTAGAGCCACTGATCGTCGATCGCGATGTTAGTGGTTTGAAACGCCGACACTGTGGTAGCATTCAGATTTAAAGCTTCGATGGGTTAGTGGCTAGAGCCTCCGATCGCTGACAGATTAGTGGTTAGTATTTCCGATCGCCAATGCTTAGAAGTTAGTGGTTTGAATCATTGAGACTGCGGCAACGCTCAGGTTTAAAGCTCCAATGGGTTAGTGGCTAGAGCTTTCGATCGCCGACAGATTAGTGGTTAGTCTTTTCGATTGCCGATGCTTAGAATTTAGAGGTTTGAATCGCCGACACTGCGGTAGCGCTCAGGTTTAAAGCTCCGATGGGTTAGTGGCTAGAGCTTCTGATCGCCAATCATGACGGTAGTGGTTTGAGACGCTGACACTGCGGCAGCATTCATGTTTAAAGCTTCGATGGGTCAGTGGCTAGAGCCTCCGATCGTCGATTGCGATGTTAGTGGTTTGAAACGTCAACACTATGGCAACATTCAGATTTAAAGCATCGATGGGTTAGTGGCTAGAGCCTCCGATCGCCGACAGATTAGTGGTTAGTATTTTTGATCGTCGATGCTTAGAAGTTAGTGGTTTGAATCGTTGACACTACGGCAGCGCTCAGATTTAGAGCTCCGATGGGATAGTGGCTAGAGCTTCCGTTCATCGATCGCGACAGTAGTGGTTTGACGCGGTGACACTGCGGCAACATTCAGGTTTAAAGCTCCGATGGGTTAGTGGCTAGAACATCCGATCGTCGATCAAGACATTAGTGGTTTGAAACGCCAACACTGCGGTAACATTCATATTTAAATCTCTGATGGGTTGGTGGCTAGAGCCTCCAATCACTGATCGCGACGTTAGTGCTTTGAAACACCGACACTGTGGTAGTGTGTAGATGTAAAGCTCTGATCCTTAGTGGCTAGAGCTTCCGATCGCCAATCGCGACGTTAGTGGTTTGAAACGCCAACACTGCAGTAGCATTCAGTCTTGAGGTTCCGATGTTTTAGTGGTTTGGAGTTTTGATCGCCAATGAGTTAGTGGTTATAGCTTCCGATCGCCGACCGTGGAGACAAGGTAGAAAATTCTGGCGGATTAAGCAAGAAAGATCACGTCAGGTAACCGCCGAAACGCTGGCTTTTGGCGGCAAATTTACAGTAGACTAGCAATAGTGATCACTAGCAACTACTTCAGTTATTTAATGTTCACTCAGTGAACTAGATCTTCGTCATAGTTAGACAAATAGTTAGGTAGGGTTTGAAACCCTAATTTGAAAAAACTACCACTTTTGAGTATTTTTGTGAAAACAGATCGAGGTTTCGGGATCTATACTTTTTGTAGAAGGCTATAAAGCTTAAGAACAATTTTATAATAAGGGTTCAACTTCGGGGATTTATAAGCCTATAATTCTTTCACGCTTCTCATTGTACTTATTCATGATATAAGCTCTTTTGTTGTGATTTGTTCAGCCATCATCTCTTTCTTTACTGTATTTATGCGTAAATGTGTATTTAGGTCATTTTTAGATTGATTAAAAAGCTGATAGTTGTCATCCTATTGGTTTGTTAGTGCAATTTGATTTATAAATACCATCCTCATCAGGATTTAGCCATTTATATGCATGTGTTTTGTATGTAAGTTTGCTAGCCTGGTGAGTTCTCCATCCCTGCACCTTATTGTCGAACGTCTAAGCAATTGTAACTAAAAGCCTTGTAAATGAGTTAGTTTTATGCATGCCTTAAGAGTGGAAAGGTTATATAGGTCAACTGACTTGACCCATATCAGAAAACCCCAAAAACATTGTAAGTTACCAGGCATCCTCGAGCTACAACCTAGAGGAGTTTCTTGGAGTGATAACAAATTGGCGCTGTTGCCGGGGACAGGAGATTGAAGCTGAGCTTCCCTGGGAGACGACATAGATCCATGCTTTGATGATAGACAAAGCTTGGAAACTATTATGGTTGTAATCATCTATCTGGTGACTCCATTAATATAAGGTGGCTTCTAGAAGACCAAGTACTAGAGCAAACCCAAAGGGGCCACCAACAACACCAGTTTCAGATCCAGAAGAAATTTTGAGGAAAGCTAGAGCTTTACTAAGACAGACCAACAGTGCTACACAAAAAGATACATCAGGTATTTCAAGAAATCTTTCTGCTATTATTTCTTCTGCTGAAATTCTTAATTCCCAGGAATTTTCAGATTCATCAGAAAAATCTAGGGGTTGGGCATCTTCAAGCACTGCTGCTTGTGAATATCCAATCCTTGGTGACTCCACTGGGATAAGTATACCACCGCCTTCTCAGCAAGTATCTTCATTAGTGCTACCTTCCACAACCCTGTCCATACCCATTTCCAATATGGGTGCCCCTCAATTGACCAAGATGGAAAGGATCCTGGTAGCTAGGTATGCACCCCTAATTTTGCCAAATCCTCTCGCAGCCATGCCTACTGGGGATTATCTCAAGTATATGCCTAAGTTTACAAGGGAAGGGGATTTCACTGTTGAAGAATATCTAGAGTATTTTTACAGCTATGCTGAAAATATTAACATAGAACAAGAAGATGTATGGACTAGGGTTTTTGTGCAAAGCCTAGATGGCTAGGCTAGGTAGTGGTTTAAGGAACTGCCTGCTAGATTGGTGGCAGGCATAGAGGCCCTAGATGACATTTTCCTAAAGAATTGGGGAGAAAGGAGAGACCACCTCTACTATATCACAGAATTCAGCAACCTAAAAAAGGAGAATGGGGAGTCTGTCTCCAACTTTACCAAGAGATTCAACAATATGTACAGCAAGATCCCCACTGAAATTAAGCCCATCGATACCTCATCTAGGATAGCTTATGTAAATTCCTTTGACTCTGACTTCTACCTACTTGTCAGAGAAAGGAGGTCTGCCTCCTTATCGCTCATGCAGGATGCTGCCCTGGAGGTAGAGTCAAACATTCTGGCATCTCAGAAGATCAAAGGGAAGATAGACAGGAAAAAGCATTTAGCAGACTCTAGTGGGGCTTCTGCATCAGAGAACAAGATTGACAAAATGACCAAACTTTTAGATAACTTGACTACTGGAATGTCTAAATTGAAGGACCAAGGACGTTTACCGGTGAGGGGTAAAGGGCCAAGTGACTTTGCTCCTCAAAACCCAAATTGTGTTCCTTATAGAAGAGGAAACCCCCCAGTTTAGATTCTCAGAAGGGAGAGGAATCAAGGGGAAGACCAGAGGATAAGAGCTCCATTTCAAAATTCTATATTAGAAGAAGAGCCAGAATTCATTGAAGAAGAAGGAGAAGCTGAAGACAATATCCACTGCATGGAGGATGAGGTGGACTGTTCTTTTCTTACACAGGCAGAATATGAGGAAGCCCTGATTGATGAGCAGATCACTGAAGAGATTTTCTCTCAGGCTGATGGTCAGGGAGGTTACAAACTGAGGTCTAGGCTGGTTGCTCCCCCCAAGAAGAATGCCGTACCTGTCAAGCAGCCTGCTGCACCAGCTAGAAAGGTTGCTATCATACCAAAGAAGGCGGCCGTCACATCCAAAGCATTGCCAAAACCAACACCTTCAGCCATGCCTGATCAAGTCCAACTCAAACCTTTAGCTCATGAGGTAAGGTTTCTAGATAGGTTGCATTATTCTTTCAACCTTGAGTCTGAAATTCAAAAATTGAAAATCCCTTTCCCTTAATTGAGCTAATGAAGAATGATGCATTCAAGTCCTCCATTCTGAATTCCCTTCAACCCAAGGTGCACATTGACACTGACTTTGTGAACCTGCAAGATGACAAACCTGTTGTAACCCTGGGCCCCATGATCGAAGACCTAAAGGACTCATGCCCACCATTCTACATATCCTTGAATATACATGATAAAATCCTCCATAACTTCCTGCTGGATTCAGGAGCCTCTCATAACCTAATGCCAAAAGCTGTGATGGATGAGCTTGGCCTCAACATCACTAAGCCCTACCATGATTTATTCTCCTTTGACTCCAGGAAGGTCAAGTGCTTGGGCCTCATCAAAGACCTTGATGTGAACCTAACTCGGATACCTTTGAAAAGCATCATGATGGACATTGTAGTGGCTGATATCCCTCCAAAATTTGGCCTCTTTCTATCTTGGTCATGGAGCAAAAGACTAGGTGGCACCCTTCAGATGGATCTCACATATGCTACCATTCCCATGTTTGGAGGAGAGACTAAGAGGCTGTATCGGGAAAATCAGCTGGCATACATTATAAGCAAGGAAAGCAACTCAGTGAATCACCCCATCTATGCAGTGGACACTGATTTTGGGTCATGCATTTTGCAAATAGATGATTCTCAGCAGACAACAATCCAGCTCATGCATTCCACCTGTCAACGGCCCGAAGAAGTAACCACACCAATCTGGACCATGTATTTTGATGGGACTAGCACTCAAAGCTCAGCAGGTGTAGGTGTAGTATTGATCTCCCCATCTAAGGAAAACATCCACATGTCTTATAAGCTTGATTTTAAAACCACTAACAACATAGCAGAATATGAAGCCTTGCTGCTAGGAGTTAAAGCTGCCAAGGAGATGGGGATCATGTGCATAAATATTTTTGGAGACACAGACCTCATCATATAGGAGGTCAACAACACTTTTTAGAAGAAAAAAAATATCAGACTGAAGGCCTACAGGGACGAGCTATGGAAACTCAGAGACTCATTTATGTTTTTTGAACTGTCATATATTCCTAGGGATTTGAATCACGTGGCTGATTCCCTAGTTGTCTCTACAAGTCTGTTTGTTCCTCCTTTACCCCCTAATCTCAGCTATGATATTCATGTCAAGTACAAACCCTCTCTGCCAAATAATGTAAAATTCTGGAGGGTGTTTGAGAATGATGATGAGCTTAGTAAATTCCTTCAGTTAGTAGATGAATTCTCTGACATACACATTGACTAGGAAAACCTAAATGTAGAGGAATCCAAACAACCCAAGTTAAAAGATAAAGTGGCTAATCAGAATATTGTCCAATTGCCTAGCAACTACATACCCCAAGGTCTAGTACCATTGGAAGAACTATTTGATCACAATGACATCCCTTTCAAGCCTGCCAAAAGGGAGCTAGATCCTGCTATCCAAGAGCAAAACATAGGCAGCCAAAGCCATCCAAAACTGATAAATCTATCCACTGGGCTAACTACTTGTCAGAAGTCTGAATTTTGCAGCTTGATAAAAGAGTTTACTGATGTCTTTGCATAGGAGTATAGTGACCTAAAAACATATGACACCAACATCATCCAGCAAAGGATTCCTTTGGAGAAGGACACCATTCCTTTCAAATAGAATCTAAGACCCATCAACCCTCTCCTATTACCAGTGATTGAAAAAGAGATCCACAAGCTCCTCAAAGCCAAGATCATAATTCCCCTCAGGTATTCCAAGTGGATTACAAACCTAGTAGTGGTAAGAAAGAAAAATGGAGAAATCAGGTTGTGTGTGGATTTTAGAAACCTGAACAAGTGTTCCAAGAAAGACAACTATCCACTGCCCAAGATGGAACACCTGCTGCAGAAAGTCTTGGGGGCTAGGGTTATGTCATTTCTTGATGGCTTATCTGGATACAACCAAGTTGCTGTGCACCCAGATGACCAAGAGAAGACTGCCTTTACCACCCCCTGGGGCACCTTTATGTATGCTAAAATGTCATTCAGGCTAATGAATGTTGGGGCTACTTTTCAGAGAGCTATGGACCTATCTTTTGTAGGGATAAAAGATAAGTTTGTGCTGATATATTTGGATGACCTAACAGTTTACTCTCATAGCTATCATGTCCACTTACAACATCTAAGGAAGGTATTTCTGAAGTGCAGAAGGTATGGAATATCACTGAACCCCAAGAATTCCCAGCTTGCACTCAACAAAGGAAAGCTCCTAGGCCACATAGTCTCAGCTGAAGGTGTAAAGATTGATCCAGTGAGGGTGGAAGCAATCCAAAAGCTGTCAATATCAAGGTCAAAAAGAGACATTCAGTCCTTTTTAGGCAAGATAAACTTTGTCAGAAGGTTCATTCCAAATTTCTCTGAGCTGGTAAAGCATATAACAGTCATGCTAAAAAAGGATGCAGAAATAAAATGGACTGACTAGGCAAGAAACTCTTTTGAAGATATTAAGAAAGCCATCATGGAGGCCCCAACCTTGATTAGTCTTGACTACACCAAGGGTTTTTACATTTTCTCTTTTGCATCTTATGACAGGGTGGTAGTTGTACTATTACAAAAGAATGATGAAGGTCTTGATCATCCAATTGCATTCTTCAACAGAGCCCTGAGAGATGTTGGGCTGAAGTATGACCCAATTGAGAATCAGGCTTATGCTCTCATAAAATATTTGAAGATTTTCAGAATCTACATTCTCCATGCAAAGGTCACTGCATATGTCCCTTCAGCTGTTGTGAAGGATGTTTTGACTCAGCCTGACATTGATGGGAAGAGAGCTAAGTGGATTGCCAAACGCATTGAGTTTGATGTAGAGGTGAAACCCACCAAGCTGGTAAAGGGATTAGGTCTGGCCAAACTCATGGCCAAAGAAAACTGTGAACTGATGGGAATAAATTTCACATGTGTCAAATCAGCAAAGGTGCAGATTGTGGTAGTAGCATAAACAGAAGTAAATCAAGATCAGAATGACATTCCATTAGTTGTTGAGAACATATCTTCATGTGAGTGGTACTTAGGTATCATTCAATTTTTGCAAAAAATAGAAGTATCTCCTGATCTCACTCCTAACCAGGAACGAGCTCTTAAGTTGAAATTTATTAAATTTTCCATAATTGACAAAATGTTGTACTGGAGAGATCAATCTGGATTTTTGCTAAGGTGTCTAGATAAAGAGGAAGCAGAGCGGGTCATGCATCACTTTCATTCCAGTACATGTGGAGGCCACCACTATTGGAAAACCACAGCCCACAAGATCTTAACAGCAGGATACTATTGGCCTGTCCTCTTTGCTGATGTATGCACTTTTGTAAGGGCCTGTGACCAATGCCAAATATTTATACAAAAGCAGCAGCTCAAATCCTTGCCCCTTAGGCCTGTTACAGTGAATGGGCCTTTCAAACAATGGGGTCTAGATTTCATAGGTGAAATAAATCCATCCTCCAGTGGACAACATAAATGGATCTTAGTAGCCACTGACTACTTTACAAAATGGATAGAAGCAGGACCTACCAGGAATGCCACTCATCAAGTCATAATGAGATTTTTATATGAGAATATCTTTAGCAGGTTTGGCTGCCCAGTAAGGCTAGTAACTGATAATGCACCAGCTTTTAAAGCTAGGTAATTAGTTAAAATGTGTGAATCAATGGGTATTCAACTGACACACTCCACATCCTATTATCCCCAAGGCAATGGCCTAGCTAAGTCATCCAACAATATCTTAGTCAAAATCATCAGGAAACTGCTGGAGACAAATCAGAAAAGCTGGGATTCAAAGCTTAAATTTTCCTTATGGGCTGATAGAGTAACAGATAAAAGATCCATCGGGACTTCTCCATTCAAGCTAGTTTATGGCACCGAGGCCATCTTTCCTATCCAGCTCATCCTTCCAGTGGCAAAGTTCTTTCAGGAAGAGGAGGATGAACCAAATGATATGGTGAGAAGGATGATGGATTTGGTAGATTTACAGCAAATAAGGGAGAAAGTTGTAGGAAAATTAGAAGCTCATCAACAGAGGATAAAGGGCATGTTCGACAAAAGAGCAAAAGCAGACAAGTTTTAGGTCGGAGATTGGGTCCTCAAGTGGGATGCTGTCAGACAGGACAAGGGAAAAAACGAAAAATTTGACTCTTTGTGGATTGGCCCTTTTGTTATAGACTGGGTATATGAGAATAACACCTTCAAATTGCAGAATCTGGAAGGTGAAGAGGTATTTGATGGCCCAGTGAACGGGCAGTTCTTGAAAATCTATTTTATTTGAGGCTCTGAGGCCTTATTATTGTAAATTAGTAGATAGTAGGTTGTTTTGCTTTCAGAATAAACTCCATGCCCAATGGAACACTAGAAGATAGCTTCCTTCTTTTTCAGGAAAGGTATTTTGGTCTGGGGTTCTTGGGACCTCACTGGGAGGTTCCCATCCCCAAGTAGGAGCCAGATGTTATCTCCCAAAATAATTTATTTTGATAGTATGGAAAAATTAACTCATACAATGAAGGATATGAATATCATTGACAAGTTTGAAAGCCTCTGTTTTTTATTTTGGTAAAAATTTCACAAGTTGTAGCTTTCGGTGGCTTAAGTGAGGCTCAGAACATCTCATTAGCCATTGAAAAGGGTTGTCTTCGGCAGATTAAGAAGGAGTGCAACATATACACTGACCACCAAAAGAACACTTTTGACAGCAGGTCGGAGGTTTAATCCTCTACGACGCCGACGTTTCATATGTTTAGTCCTTTATACCGCCAACACTACGAAAAACTTGCAGTTTAAAGCACCGACACGTTCAATCTTGGGGTTTCGATCGTCGACAATTAGTGGTTTAAATCTCTGATGGGTTAGTGGATAGAGCCTCTGATCGCCGATCGCGACGTTAGTGGTTTGAGACGCTGACACTGTGGCAACATTCAGGTTTAAAGCTCCGATGGGTTAGTGGTTAGATCCTTCGATCATTGATCACGACGTTAGTGGTTTGAAATGCCGACACTGCGGCAGCATTCAAATTTAAAGCTTTTATAGGTTAGTGGCTAGAGCCTCTGATCACCGACATATTAGTGGTTAGTCTTTTCGATCATCGATGCTTAGAAGTTAGTGGTTTGAATCGTCGACATTGCGGTAGCGCTCAGGTTTAAAGCTCTGATGGGTTAGTGGCTAGAGCTTTCGATCGTCGATAGATTAGTGGTTAGTCTTTTCGATCGTCGATAGATTAGTGGTTAGTCTTTTCGATCGCCAATGCTTAGAAGTTAGTGGTTTGAATCGTCGACACTGTGGTAGCGCTTAGGTTTAAAGCTCCGATGGGTTAGTGGCTAGAGCTTTCGATCGTCGATCGCGATGATAATGGTTTGAGACGCTGACACTACGGTAGCATTCAAGTTTAAAGCTCCGATGAGTCAGTGGCTAGAGCCTCCGATCGTCGATCACGACATTAGTGGTTTGAAACACCGACACTGTGGCAGCATTCAGATTTAAAGCTCCGATGGGTTGGTGGCTAAAGCCTCCAATCACCGATCGCGACGTTAGTGTTTTGAAACGCCGACACTGCAGCAACGTTTAGATGTAAAGATCCAATCCTTAGTGGCTAGAGCTTCAGATCGTCGATCGCGACGACAGTGGTTTGAAACGCCGACACTATGGTAGCATTCAGTCTTGAGGTTCTAATGTTTTAGTGGTTTAGAGTTTTGATCGTCGACGAGTTAGTGGTTATAGCTTCCGATTGCCGACCGTAGAGACAAGGTAGAAAATTCTGGCAAATTAAGCAAGAAAGATCACGTTAGTTAACTGCCGAAACGTTGGCTTTTGGCGACAAATTTACAGTGGACCAGCAACAGTGATCACTAGAAACTACTTCAGTTATTTGATGTTCACTCAGTGAAATAGATCTTTGTCATAGTTAGACAAATACTTAGGTAGGGTTTGAAACCCTAATTTGAAAAAACTACCACTTTTGAGTATTTTTGTGAAAAGAGATCGAGGTTTCAGGATCTGTACTTTTTGTAGAAGGCTATAAACCTAAGATCGATTTTATAATAAGGGTTCAACTTCGGGGATTTATAAGCCTATAATGCTTTCGCACTTCTCATTTTACTTATTCATGATATAAGCTCTTTTGTTGTGATCTGTTCAGCCATCATCTCTTTCTTTACTGTATTTATTCCTGAATGTGTATTTAGGTCATTTTTAGATTGATTAAAAAGATGATAGCTATCATCCTATTGGTTTGTTAGTGCAATTTAATTTATAAATACCATCCTCATCAGGATTAGCCATTTATATGCATGTGTTTTGTATGTAATTCTGCCAGCCTGGTGAGTTCTCCATCCCTACACCTTATTGTCGAACTTCTGAGCAATTTTAACTAAAAGCCGTGTAAATGAGTGAATTTTATGCATGCCTTGAGAGTGGAAAGGTTATATAGGTCAACTGACTTGAAACAGTATCAGAAAACCCCAAAAACATTGTAAGTTACCAAGCATCCTCGAGCTACAACCTAGAGGAGTTTCCTGGAGTGATAATAGGTCCTTTACTTATGGCTGCATCTCGTGAGGCTCCCCATCCAAACTCATATCTACCTACTGAAATTTACCTTGGACGGGATTGCTCCAGAGGCAAACTCATGGTGAATTTATTTAACAAATCTACTTCAAACCTATAAGTTTGTTGAAAATACATACACGTAATTAGTTACTATGTTTCTGGAGAATGAAGGATAATAAACCCACTGCAAAATCATAAATAATGCAAAATCACAAATTATTTCTAGGTGTAGCTACACAAGATTGATGAGAAAACTTAATTAATGACATCCTGAGATTAGAGACCCCAATATTAATTTATTAATTGTTGATGGTGGCGGTCTCATCAAGTTTAGAGGATTAATTGATTAATTCTTTATTGAACTAGAGTTTGGGAGGAAACACTAAGGCAGGGAGTGGTGAGAATTTCAGATGCAGGAGAAGGAGGCGCTGGAAAGGTCAATGGACATGGTGTTTAGTGCAGGGTAGAGCGGGGCACGTCGAGAATGGAGGTGGAGGATGAAGGCGGTTCGACGCAGGAGGCAAAACAGGAGAGATGGATGCAAAGGAGAGTTGGGGAGTTGGTGGAAGTGTGGAAAGAGCACGGAAAAATGAGGGAAAACACAGAGGGTGGAGGAGGCATCGGGTGGCGGGATATGGGAGGTGTGTGGGTGGAGGAGGAAGGAGTGTGAGATCGACGTAAGGAGGGAGAAGGCACAGAATGCATGGGAAGGGATTGGAATGGAGTTGGCGTGGTGTAGGTGAGTGGAGGGAGAGATATGAAGAGGAGGAGGGGACTGTTGGTGTTAGACTACTACAGACACCTGCCATACTTCAATAAAATTACAACAAAATATTTCACTTTCATGACACTTTCTCAATGAAACTTGGCACAACCTAGTTGAATTTTCACCCCTGGTGAAGTGATGTGATAATATCTCATCATCGTAAAATAACTCTCCTAATAACCTATACAAAGTATTATAAAAAAAGATTATATCCCATAAACATTTTAAAACATTATAATAATTTTTAATAATTATAATATTTTATTTTTTTATTGTTGAAAGTATTTGTATATAACAACACCCATCCCTAACTATTGGACCACAAGGAAACCAACTTCAAAATCTTATTATTGTTTGATCAATGATATTGTGCCATGGAATGTGAACAGAGTACTTTTCACTTGATTAAAGGTAGAATTGGCAATAAGCAAAAGAAACGCTTTATCTTGATTCGACATGTAAGGCATAAAGGATAACCTATAATGTAGGCATATATCCTTCCTTGCTTTGAGACTGAGGTTCGAATATTGAAAGAAAAAATAAAGTAGTGCATATTGTCTCTCTTTTTATCATAGCGTGGAGTTTTATTTTATGTTTTAAAAGACTATACTATCATAGCGTGGAACTTTCTTCATTATATTATAAAATAGAGATGTAAAATAGGGTGTAATAGGAATGTATAATTTTTGTGTGTCCTCTTGATGGAACTTTCTTCATTATATTATAAAATAGGGATGTAAAATAGGGTGTAATAGGAATGTATAATTTTTGTGTGTCTTCTTGGATCTCAACATTTTTGGCATTTTTAATCTCCTGTGTTATTTTTTTCACAAATTTTGATTACGTTAGAGAACATCGCCTGCAAGTTTGGGAGTTTTTCCCGAAAAGTGTCTCTGAGAGTTATATAAGCGAAAGCAACAAGATGGGTGATAATTTTTCCGAAGTCAACGATCGTTCCTCCCCCGTTGACTATACTCGTTGTCCGGACGGAAACGATAGTGTCCCCAACACTGATTCCTTGCAAGGTCACGTAATAGAATGTCAGAAATGAAGGATCTTTTATCAGTGTGGTGAATTGCAAAGTGGAAGTGGAAGTGGAAGATTCCTTCCCAAGCACAAGGGATCTCGTAGATGCAGACGACTCCAAGATCGAGAGACAGTATGAAAACATGTTTCCAAATAATTCAGCAATACTGGGTTGATTCAACAACAAAAGCACTCTTCCCCCCAATCCCATAAGCCCCAACGCTGATAGCTCACGACCTTGGCAAAACTAAATGAGAAATTAGGAAGATGTTGAGTGCCAAGAGTGATGATATCCGAAGAAAGAAAACCGCTAACCTCGCCCGGGATATGGGACTCAGATCCATACTTCAGATCAAATTCACATTCTGACTGCATTTGACAAGTCGTTTCTCTGGATTTTCCTTTAAGACATGGCTATGAATCACAAGCTAGTGATTCATATGACAAAGACATTGTGGGGTCGAAAGGTGAAGCGACAGTCTAGTCACAATTCTGACACTGTTTGCATGGAATCTAAGCGAGATCACTACCAGTGTCTATAAGTGTATACACGCTTTGCTTTGATGTTCCAAAATCGACTTGTATTATGTACTCCTCGATTTTGAATTTCAATGCCGACTGAACAAGGACATTGGATTCCTCTTCTTCGTCGACTTTGAATGAACGAGAAGTTTGCTTCAGAAAGTGGAGGCGACTAGGGTTGACTTTAACTGATTGAGATGGACTCAGCGATGCCAACAAGAACCATGCGTTGGACCTCTCACAATTGGTAGAGAATGAATTATGGCATAAGTTGAGACCCTAGGTAGAACAAACAACCACCCATGCATTCGCGGAATAATGGAAAACAAAGGAAAAACAAAAGCGCTAAACTCTAACCAAAAAGTTTGACATATTGTGGGTCATTATCAAATCATCGTTCTGTAGTTTGAATTCATCGGGGATTTCTCTCATATTTCTCCCATATTTTATAATGTAGTTAGAAAGTGTAAGCCGCATGATAAAGTCCCATGTGGTGTGGCTCAGTCCTCAATTACTCATTAAAATATTTAAGAAACTCTTCGTGTTGGGGTGAGATGGGAAACTCGACTACGTCGAATTGACAGGATTAGAGAAGAACGCATGGGAACACCCATTCCTCACCGATACTCAAGAAATAGAGAGAAATACATGTCCAGTCTATGGCCGTTGACGATCCCAATGATCCCAATAATCTCTATCTTAATTCTTTATATGATATATCTTTTAATATAAATTCATTTCTTTTCATTTCATTTTCATTTTAATGTGCATTTCTTATTATTGATCCATTATTAAGTACAATTCAATGTCATATATGTCACATGATGTTAAGGGTTCTTTTAAACTTTAAGAAAAAAATGTCTTTTAAAATTCATCCACTCTTTGGACCTTTGCCATTCTACTATAAACATTTAATAACTTTTCATTAAAAAAAACTTTTAAATCCTTTCCATGATATGCAATATTAATTTTTATTTTATTTTATATTTATTGAATTGTCATTTATAATTCATCCACTCTTTGGACCTTTACCATTTTACTTTAAACATTTAATAACTTTTCATTAAAAAAAATTTAAATCCTTTCCATGATATGCAATATTAATTTTTTATTTTATTTTATATTTATTAGAATATTCCCAAAAAGTTAAACTTATACATCTTTTTTAAAACTTTTACCCTTGATATAAAATAAAAAAGTCTCTCAAACTTAAATCTTGTGGCCACTTTATAAACTCCATGAGAATATTTTCATAAAATGCTTAAACCAAAGGAGTAAGCTACTGACGCGACGATTTTTCCCAACAACAATCGTCACGTCGGCACTCCGGTCACTGGACAGACCTTCTTCCCCGTTGTCAGCACCCCATGGTTCTCAAAAAATCTGTTCTCCATCATGCGCTGTCTATTGTCGCCATTAACCCCCATCGTCCATCGACATCTCCCCTTCTCCACGTCCGTCCTCTTTCTCAATTCAAACAAAACTCCCGTAGAAGGAGCCCTGTGAAACAAAAGCTCTTGCATAGTTTCATTGGGGAAGAGCTTGGATTCGATAACTATCTGTTGCTCATCATGGGATTGAGATATGGGCATCAAGATCAGAAGATCGACTACGTTTTCAAGATGGTGATTATTGGGGACTCTGCTGTGGGAAAATCACAGCTGCTGTCCAGATTCGCCAAGGATGAGTTTGGCTTGGAATCTTGAGCTATAATAGGCATAGAGTTTCAGACCAGAACAATATTCATTGAGAACAAGATGATCAAGGCTCAGATCTGGGATACTGGTCATGAATGGTGCGCATAAAGACTGAACTGATTGATGCATCCAGTTGAGAATCAAATTTTCCCTGTGGGAATTTTCCTCCCCGTTCATCTGCTGCTGGCCCTTCATCAAGCAAGAGGGATTCAAGCAGGAGAAGCAGAAGGGAGCAATCTGCCTCTATCGTTGCCCCAGATGGAGATGCAAATCCAAGTCAGTCTGCAAAAGGGGATAGTGCTTCAATCTGGATCAAGCAATGTGGGACTGTAACGAAGGTTGTAATCTCAGAGCAGTATTTGGCAGATGTGTTGTCTGAGAAGGCCCACCATGAGAGCAGCAGGTCTGGTAGGCACAGAAGGAGGATGAGCCGAGTTGGTGTGTGGAGACCCCATCTGGAGCGTATTTCTAAGGTTGGTTCTCTCTGATGGGGTCAGTTGATTGTTAAATTAGAGGTGGAAATTTCAATTTCGTTTGGTGGTTTAGAAGATAGGAAGAAGATTATGTGAGAGAAGAAAAAGCAGCAGGTGGTTTGGTCATTTTTAAGGACTCTCTAATTTTTTGGGTGCAATGAATTCATTGTGCCAGCAGCTCTTCTCAAATATCTATTATTACCAATAGAGTAGAATATGATCCCCAATACACCTCTTGGGGGTCAGCAGCAACATCATCTTTACCCTACCAGTGAAAAATTGGGTCTCATTTTAGGTTGCTGCTAATTTCAACTGGATATGAGAGTTTGAAGAAGTTGCATAGAGCTTAGATGAGATGCACAGTAGGCTTCTAGCTTTCTCTGTGGTCTTTTAGTGTGAAGATCTCCTCATTTGGCTTGAAATTTATTCAGTGTTGAAATTAGGATCTCATCTGAGGTTACCAATCTATGATTGAAAGCTTGAAGAGGATGAAAATCTTTCAAGTCTGCAACCTTTTGAAAATGGAAGGATGTCTCTTTTGGGATTCAGAGGCCTCCTCAAGCTACCTTGGTAGTATTGGTGTACTGTGTTGTGTGTGAGTGATAAAGAGATCTGATTTACTATAATTGTGTTTCTCCTTCCTTGTAAATACCCAATATAGGTATCAATGGAAACTTGTTAATGTCTTTCTTGGGTTGATGCAATGAGCATTAATATTATTATTATTATATATGTTTTCGTAATTATGGATCTTAAAATGGAGATTCAAATTCATGGGGAGAGTTTCTCAGAGAGGAGATCCATCCATTAAAGACCCAGCTGCACCTCCAATTCTTTTCTCAGGATACCAATAAGGATGAATTGAATTGTAATAGTAGCTACTTTATTAATTTTCATTGTTGTTTCTTTGCTATGAATGAATTCAGTTCTGCTGCAAAGCCGGGATTCCAGCAGAACAACTGCAAATGTGTGTTATTTTATGCTTTCAACTGGATCTTGCTAGATATTGATACTTAAAAATGAATGTTTTCATGGGTTTTTTTCTCAGCATTCACTTAAGAGGAGTGGACAATCAGGAGGATCGGATTACATGTAATGTACACTTTGATGTTTTTCCCTCTTCATACCTGCCACGATAATGCTATCATGACTTTTCCTCAGTGGGATTTCCAGGAAAGAAAGGTGTTATCATTTAATAATATGAATCTCAATTTTGTATTATTAACATATAATATCACCATTTCTGCATGCATTCTTCGATGGATTCAGAAGAGTGATATAAACAACACAATTCAGATTTTCAAAGTTTAATTTTGTATTATTAACATATAATATCACCATTTATGCATATGCATTATTCCATGGATTCAGAAGAGTGATTTAAACAACACAATTCATATTTTCAAAAAAAACTTTGGTCTGATTCCAATCAAAAACTCAAAACCTCATTGTATAGGCAATAATTTACTTCTCAGAATGAAATTCACAGATAATTGGTTTAGAGACATGATCTCATTCTTTTTTATTTGCAATTTACAGTGTTTAATCACTTAAAACTAATTCAAAGAACCAAATTACTTTATATTAATTGAATATAATTGAAATTTTATAGCCCGACTATAATAATCCTCGTCTCTAAAAAAATGTAAGCACAAAAATAAAACTTTAAAACAAACAAAGTAAACCAAGTAATTTAGATATTCTTTAAAAGAAAGCTGCACGACAACACCTATTTATTGTAAATGATTTGTTTACGGAAATTCCTACCTACCTCAATGAAGATGCAGTGTATAGTTTTGATTAAAAAGCTGCACAACAATGTTCGTTTGTTGTCATTGATTTGACGAAATTAAAAAAAATCACTGTAATGTTAAACTTTGTTATTTCACTTTAGGAATACATAGTCAATCCAAGATTCCCAAATATGTGAGAATTAAACCACCACAAGATACCATTGCACCACACAGCACACAATCTGACCTTTGTTCCACGAAATACATACCTCATTTTCACTGTATATTTGTATTTTTACACATTGTAGATTTTTTCATTTTTTATTATCATACTTGACCTTTGTTCCACTAAATACTTACCTCATTTTCACTGTGTCTTTTTATTTATACGCACGGTAGACATTTTTATTTTTTATTATTATACTTGTTTTTGTTTAAGGCATTGTATAAGGCATTCAATTTGGGTTGAAGAGCAATTAATTGAGCATTGACCAAAACAATTTATTATCAATGAAACCGAATCATTGGGACTGATATGTTAACATTATTTTGATTTGGCTCTCAAGAATAAATGAAATATAATTTCCATTCTTATTTCCCATAATCTTGGCCCTTAGATTTGTTCATGAATAAGGAATGACGATCGCCATGGCTAGAACTGCATTATGCTTTGATTTTGTGTTTTTAGGAATGATTTCAAATACTTGAGTTGATGTGGTACCAACATTGGCTTAATATTCAGCATTTTAGAGTACTAGAATATTTTGAGTATGTTGGAGGTAGCAATCCACACATTTATATTGAATGCTAAGGGTGCCCATCATGAAATGTATATCAGCAACAGAGCAGCCCACATGCCAGAGACAAGTCCTGGATTTCCTAGTCTGTCCAATTTTTCAAAATGCTATCAGAACATGGTAGCAACCCACACCTTTTGATCAAGCCATTAAGGGTGTTCTTAATAAAAGTAGGGGCTCCATACGTTTAGATTGAACTGTTAGCAGTGGCTGTCATGGAAGAGGCATAATTCAGCAATAGAGGCAGCTTGTTATTTGTATCTTTGGGATTTCTGGCGTTTTTGTACTGTTTTATTTTTCAATGAAACACCAAAAGATTTTTCTTTTTCATTTCAAGAAATCTTTGGGAAGCTTTGCTTCCACAACAAGCCATTGATTATTATTGTTTGTTGTCTTAAAAATTTGGATGAACCGTCAAGTAAGTGCTTTGAAACAGTTTCTGAGTTAAAAGTCTCCTCTTTTGTGTGCTATCCCATATTGGTTGTGAGGTCTAGTTTGCGGCAGTGTATAAATTCCTAAATATCGTGATCTTAATGCTAATAGGTGGAAACCATTTGGTTGTCGAGTATTACTTCTGCAGAATGTTTTTTACAATATTATCGCATATCATTTATGGCTGCAAGCTTTTCTCTATGAAGTAAAAGCACCCTTTATACTTTTTAGCAAAATATGAATCACATAAGGAAATGTTAAGTTTCAGGTGTGTTTAGAATAATATGGGCAGGAACGAAATTTTCTCTGTTCTTGTCCATCAGTTTCTTAGCTTGTTTTTAGGAAACTTCAGAGGGATTAAATGCATAGGTATGCCTAATTTTCAACAAAATATTTCATGCCAACATATGTTACGGTTAATCAATAGAAAAAGAACAATAACACCAAAAATACAAAAAAAAACAGCGATGAAAGAGAAATGATTGTTCTGTTATAAGCGATCTACTGTCATTTTGCTCTCTATATGCAAGTATAAATTTCTGCATATTTGCAAGTTGTTTGTTCCCTGTGCTAGATGTGTGTTTGGCAGGTATGAGTTCCAAATGCAGTATGGATCAATTGGCTGCTAAATGTGTGTTTGGCAGGTATGAGTTCCAAATGCAGTATGGATCAATTGGCTGGTTTGTAGGAGCAACACTGGGATATGCTCAAGCAATGCTTGACAAGAGTGTGATTTCATTTATTGGTGATGGAAGCTTCCAGGTGCAGATACAAGGGTTTTTCTTTCTAACTCACTAATATTGTTTTAGTGAATAATGACAAGTGATTACCAATCTCTATAACATATGAAATATTGAATTCCTTGGAATTATCTGTCTTGTCCAAATATTAGTGAGTTTTTATCCGTGAATGTATTCTTCCTTATTTGAACAGGTCACAGTCCAGGACATGTCTACCATGATTTGATATGGTCGGAATACCATCATTTTTCTGATTAATAATTGGGGATACACTATAGAGGTCGAAATTCATGACGGACCATACAATGTCATAAAGAATTGAAACTACACTGGTTTGGTAGATGCCCTTCATAATGGTGAAGGGAAATGCTGGACTGTGAAGGTATTTTTTTATTATATATTCATAGCATGGCCAACCTATTTACAAGGGATTCTTATTTCTTTTGTGATAGGGTAGTATTTATGCATAAGGTATTGTGTAAGTATGGTGCTTGTCCTTTTTGTCATTTACTGAGTCCCACTTCTTAACCAACTATTTTTTCTTAAAAACTACATTATTTTAGACTTGAGGGGGGTTCCCTTTTTATTGGTCAAAACTCAATATCATTTTGGTAGACTTTTTCTAGTTTTATCCCTCTTTGAGGTATCTATTGCACTATTGACATTACAAACCAATTTCTCAATTGAGTTACAACTGTATTTTTTCTGAGGAACCTTTGTAGTTGTTACTTTCACTAGCTGATTCTATGTTCCTCAGCCAATTGAGGGACTAGTGACACAAGAAAATAACCTTTGTTCGATAAGTCCATATAACTCTGTGTTTGCTGAAATATCTCAAACATGAGCTTAATCTAGCATTTGTTTTATCATTTAACATCATTGCTTCTCTTTGTGCAGGTTAGAACAGAAGAAGAGGTTGTAGAGGCTATTAAAACTGCCTTAGGACCGAAAAATGATTGCTTATGCTTCATTGAAGTTATTGCACACAAGGATGACACAAGCAAAGAATTGCAGGCCACCAAATCCTTAGTAACGAGGCTTTTAAAAGACAAGCAAATGGAAACACTTTATGCGGCTCATGTTTTTCCAGACATCTTGTAGGATCATATGTTTAATAACCTGATATATGAGATATATGAATTTGATTTTCCTTAGATCTGTTGCCCTCCATGAGGCACATATCATACAGCTACATTCTAGTTCCTGAATTGCAATTAGACACTAAATTTAATTAGCACTAAATTGTGTATTGAGTGAATAATCTCATATTCCTAACAATTGTGAGATGGCAGTTTATAAGACAATTTTGCAACCAAAATTTTCAAACTTTTCCAATCTGCATGTTGGCATTAGGTACAAGTCTCCAGGGTGGTGTGATAACATCTTCTATCACTTTAGTACTAAAGCACCAATATTATTAGTGGTTTTCATGTCATTCTTTGTGGACTGTCTTTGACTTATAGTTGTTATATTGGTGACATCTACAACACTAGCATATTTCTATGTTTTGATATTATTTTATAACATTCTCATTTTAATTGTGTATTTGGTGTCATGAATAATCTCATATACCTATCAATTATAAAAGCAAAGTTTTGGGACATAAATTTCTGAATATTGATATTAACATTGCTGAAGATACTTGTGTCATGTCTTCGTTACTCTCACTCCCGTGATATATGCTTGTGTTGAGACATCATTCTATATCCTTGTGGGATATTCAAGTTCATTTGGTAGTTGTTGGGTAATAATTGTTGTCATTAGGACTAGTATTTATGTTTCTTGGATTTTGCTGGATCAAACTATATATTCATAGCTAGAGACTTGGCTGTTGGGTTCTAGTTAGGTGTTTCGGATAGATATATCTGCTAAGAGGTGATGCTTTTACTAATTCATGTTTAGGAGGAGATCTAACTTACATTTTATGTTATGAGCAGTTTTTGAGTGGTTTCTTAGAGTCCAAGCAGGAAAAAGATATATGTATATAATTGAAGGCTTCGAATTACAGATATCTTTGAATGTCCTGCACTATTTTCCTCTCATCTAAGCTTTGTGTTTCATAGAATGTGCAAAAGCAATGTCTGTCTGCATGGAAATTATCACTGCATAATCCTTTGAATGACACTAGTTGGGAGAGACCAAGTGGGTCCCATAGCAAGAACATTGGTTGCAAGGATGAAGACTTGTTATGTCAAATTTTGTAGTGAGTTGCAAGACAAAAAACATTGGTAGCAAAAGTTCAAGCAAGCAATGCAAGGTAAAGTTCGGGTCATAAGGTAGTGAATGGTGTTGGGAGGTAGTGACTTGGGGGAAGCTAAAAGTGAATGAAACTACAATAAAATATATGATAATAGTTATTATTCAGTGTTACATGGGGATGCACCCCCCAAGGTTGAGGGCATGCTCCCCTTGTTTCCCATGCCTTGGGGGATTGGGGACTCCTTGGGAAATGTTTCCCCATGCCCCTTTTCTCCAGAAACTCGAGGAAATGCACAAGGAATGTTCTGGAGAGGTGGGGTCATCTAGGCACCCCTTCACAAAGAGGGGGACACTTAGATTCTCCAACACAACTTTTTATTTTATTTTCATAACTTAAAAAACAAAAACAAAATTATAAATGAAAGATGAGACATGGCGGTGAATCACCATGGTGGCAATAGGCACAGACGCAAATTTTCCTGCAATTGTAAAACCTCCCCCTCCAAGACATTGGTAAAGACACTTCATTTTGCATCCAAGGTGGAGTCCCAAAAGCTCAGTTGTGCTTTACACTTTCTATAATTACCAATTTTTTGTTTCACTGTATTTTACTTATAGTCCATTGCACATTGCGTTGTTACTAGAGGGTGATATGGTATTCTAGTTTTATATGATGCCAATTGATGGTGTAGCTGATCTAGTTGGCAAGTTGGCTGGTATGAAGAAAATTTAACTATAAGCTTTTATGATTGAGTGCAGCCTATTAACCTTATATTAGGTTACATGCCGCATTTGATTTCATTTGGGAATTGGTGGAAATCATACATATCATGAAATGCAAAATGATCAATCTTAGGAAGGTTGGTGTCATTTTTAAAAATATTTTGTTAAGGAAATGTTCTTAACATAAAAGGGTTTAAGTTTTAGATCAATTCTTTCCAACACCCATTCTTATGGTTGGCACAGTTGTCCTTAACATAGAAAGGCTTTAGACAATGTTTGACCAAGTTTTTGATACATGGGAGTTCCAGGCGGGGCAGGGTTCCAAGTGGGGCAAGGTTCCAGGCAGGGCAGGGTTCCAGTCGAGGCAAAGTTCTAACTGGGTCAGAGTTCCAGCCAGGGCAGAGTTCCATTCGGGGTAGAGTTCCCGCTAGAGCATAGTTCCAACTGAGGCAGAGTTCCAACCGAGAGGAGATTTCCAGCCTAGGGCAGAGTTCTAGCCAAGGGTAGAGTTCCAGCCAGGGGCACATTGTCTCTCACAAAAATCCTGTCTCAATTGGAACTCTGCCATGATTGGAACTCTTCCATAGTTGGAACCCTACCCCAATTGGAACCCTGCCCTGGCTGGAACTTTGCCCCGTTGGAACTCTGCTCCGACTGGAACTTTGTCCCGCTGGAACTCTGCTCCGACTGGAAATATGCCCTTACATACAGGCTTCATTTCTTCCCAAGTTTCTTTCCAGGTGTGTATGGATTGCATGGGATAAAACAGGATGGAACCCTGCCCCGCTTGTTGGAACCCTGCCCTTGTTGGAACTATGGCCTTGCTGGAACTCTTCCCTGGTTGGAACTCTGCCCAGCTGGATATTTGACTCGGTTGGAACTCTACCCTAGATGGAACTTTGTCCCGCTAGAAATTTACCCCGACTAAAAACATGTCCCTGAACTTGCATGTTTGAGTTGTTGAACTTGCCTTCTTTGCAAAGGTCATCTATAAGTACACTATATGTGACAACATTAAGGCTAACAACCGTTAAAGTTCGTGTAGATGCAAGACCCATTCTCAAGTAGGATGGTACCATATTTAGTTAACTAGGGTGGAGTAAGACCCTATAAGGTACCCTAGGGCCCCTAGTTGTCTCCTTGCATTCTTGGTCTAAGACCAAGCAGATTGATGCATGTAGGGTTCCCTGGTTTGATGTGTCCATTATGTGCCCCTGCTGGTACTCCTCTCCAACTGGAACTCTGCCCCAGCTAGAAATTTGCCTCGGTTGGAACTCTGCCCCGACTGGAACTTTGCCTTGGCTGGAACTCTGCACCGGATGGATCTCTACCCGGGCTGGAACTCTGCCCAGCTAGAACTCTGCCCCTTGTTGGAACTCAGCCCTCGCTAGAACTCTGCCCCGGTTGGAACTCTACCCAGTTGGAACTTTGAATCGACAGGAACTCTGCCCCGGCTGGAACTTTTCCCCCCAGAGTCTATGAATATTCATAAAGACAGTCATGAAGGCATCTTTGAAGTCCACCTAAGCACAATCTAGAAAAAAAAGGGGACAACATTCAAGTTCCAACCACAGAGGGACCTCTTGCGGGATCATTATGATATGTCTTACAAAATAGCACCATGTTGAAGATCAAGAGCTATAGGATTTCATTGAAGATTCTAGGGTTCATGGGCCATGAACGAGGTTTCAAATCACCATATAAGTGAAATAAGAAAGAGATCAACGAACCAAAAATATCAACCAGATACCAAGAAGAAATCGACAAAATAGAAACTCAAGCATTTCCATTATGCCATCAAATAGATGTCTTCGCAAAGTTCCGGCTGGAACTCTGCTCTAGCATGCATGCCTCGGCTGGAACTCTGCCCTCGGATAGAACTCTGCCCTGGCTGGAACTGTGACTCAGTTGGAACTCCACCCCAGCTAGAACTCTGCTCTGATTGGAATTCTGCCCTACTGAACTCTACCCCGATTGGAACCTTGCCCTTGGCAATGTTCCATCGGGGCAGAGTTCCAGCCAGGGTTGGACTTTTTCCCTGTTGGAACTCTACCTCGACCGGGACCTTTCCCTTGGCAACGTTCCAACCAGGGCAGAGTTCCAACTAGGGCAGAGTTCCAACAAGGGTAGAGTTCCAGCCAGGGCAGAGTTCCAACCTGGGTAGAGTTCCAACCGAGACAGAGTTCCAGTTGGGGCAGAGTTCCAGCTGGGCAGAGTTCCAGTCAGGGCAGAGTTCCAAACAGGGTAGAGTTCTCCTCGGGGTGAAGTTCCAATCGGGGCAGAGTTTCGACAGGGTGGTATGCATGACGTAAGCAACATCTTCTCTTCGCTTTAGATCTTATTGGTAAGGGGAAAAGTTCCAACTGGGGCAGAGTTCCAACTGAGGTAGAGTTCCAATCGGGGCAGGGTTCCAGCTAGGGAAAAGCTCTAACCGGGGCAGAGTTCCAGCCGGGGCAATGTTCTAGCCAGGCCAGATTTCTAGCCAAGCCATAAATCTTTGTCTTGCAGAACCCATATACTAGGTATATGTTGTTTGCTCATCATTTGGATGAAAAGCTTGACCTCAACTTCAATGGTGGTATTTCTGCCTCAGCTGGAACTTTGCAAAGACATGTATTTTATGGAATAATGGAAATGCTTGAGTTTCTATTTTGTAAATTTCTTCTTGGTATCTAGTTGATCTATTTGGATAGTTGATCTCTATCTTGTTTCACTTATATCATGGTTTGAAACCTAGTTCATGGAAAACTATGCAAGGCTTAAGTCCTTTATTTTTTTCTCTATATCTGTGAGGCATATAGTTTCCATGGATTGGTCATGATATCATAACCATATTTTACTTTAGATAACCATATAGTTTCTAGCTGAGGGTAAAGTTCCAATCGGAGCAGAGTTCCAGCGGGGCAAAGTTCCAGCTAAGGCGGAGTTCCAGCGGGACAGAGTTCCAGCTGGGGCAAGGTTCCAGTGGGGGCAGAGTTCCAGTGGGGGCAGGGTTCCAACCGGGGCAGAGTTCCAATCGGGGTAGGGTTCCTGTGAGGGACAATGTGCCCCGGCTAGAACTTTTCCCTCGGCTGGAACTCTGCTTTCGGCTGGAACTATGCTCTAATTGGAAATTTTCCCTGGCTGGAACTGTGCCTCGGTTGGAACTCTGCCCCGGCTAGAACTTTTCCCATCCAAAATTACCAATGTAGAACTGTGAAGATTCCAAATATCTAAATATCTGCTAGCTCAATAACTCTCTATAGTAAGTACATTCGACAATGCATGAATTTTATTGGAATGAAATCTTACCTCACAGGAACCCTGCCCTTGTTGAAACTCTACCCTTGTAACTGTGCCCCGAATGGAACTCTGCCCCAGCTGGAACTCTACCCCAGCTGGAACTTTTCCCCTACTGGAACTATGCCCCAGCTGGAACTATGCCTCGTTGGAACTCTGCTTCGATAGGAACTCTGCTTGAGATGATTGGTCTTCTTGCCTTCTGGAACTCTGCCCTGGCTAGAACTCCTCCCCGGCTGGAACTCTGCCCCGGTTGGAACTCTGCCCTGACTGGAACTTTTCCCTGGCTAGAAATCTACCCCGACTATATTTCTTTGTCTTGTAGAACCCATATACTAGGTATTATATGCAAGAAGATTAGGTGCTTGTTGTTTGCTCATCATTTGGATGAAATGCTTGACCTCAACCTCAACGGTGGTATTTTTGCTCCACTTGGAACTTTGCAAAGACATTTATTTGATGGCATAATGGAACTTTGTGAAGATATCAATTTCTTCTTGGTATCTGGTTGATCTTTTTGATTCGTTGATCTCTTTCTTGTTTCACTTATATGGTGGTTTGAAACCTCGTTCATGGCCGATGAACCCTAGAAGGTTCAATGAAAGCCTATAGCCCTTATATATGGAACATGTGAGACCTTTACAAAAAATTATCACATTATAATAACTCACATATTGCAAACAAAATAAAACACAAGATATTGTTCATCAGGCACATGCACATGGTAGTAGCATTGGTCAAGATGAAGAGCTTGACAAACCATTTTCATAATCCATCTTTGATTTGGATGTGATCTTCCACAATGATAATTGAACTTACAAGATTAACTTTGTAAACAATAATTGTTAATATTGAAACCCACATATTTAATCTTCATCATCACAAAGGGCCCCTAGTTTTCGCCTAGGATTCTTGGTCTGGGACCAAGCAGGTTGATGCATGTAGGGTTCCTGGTTTGGTGTGTCCATTCTCTGCCGATACGGGACAATGTGTCCCTTCTCTGCTATATTGTGGCTGTCGTGTCCCTTTCTCTGCTATAAGGAGGTAGAGTTCTAGCCAGGGGCTGGAACTCTGCCTAGCTGGATCTCTGCCCAAGCTGGAACTTTGCCCTACTGGAAATTTCCCCCGCTTGTTGGAACTCTACCCTGGCTGAAACTCTGCCCCGGTTGGAACTCTGCCCAGTTGGAACTTTGACCCAGCAGGAACTCTGCCCCGGCTGGAACTTTCCCCCCCTGGAACTCTGCTCTGACTAGAACTCTGCCTTGGTGGAACTTTCCCCCAACTGGAAACCTGCCCCTGAACTTGCATGTTTGTGTTGTTGAACTTGCCTTCTTTGCAAAGGCCATCTATAAGTACACTATATGTGACAACATTAGGGCTAACAACTGTTAAAGTTCGTGTAGATGCGAGACCCATTCTCAAGTAGGATGGTACCATATTCAATTAACTAGGGTGGAGTAAGACCCTATAAGGTACCCTAGGGCCCTTAGTTGTCTCCTGGCATTCTTGGTCTGGGACCAAGCAGGTTGATGCATGTAGGGTTCCTGGTTTGGTGTGTCCATTCTCTGCCTCGGCTGGAAATCCTCCTTGATTGGAACTCTACCCCGACCAGGGCATAGTTCTAACCAGGGTAGAGTTCCAGTCGAGGGTCGACTTCTAGTAGGGGCAGAGTTCCAGCCGGGGAATGCATGCCGAGGCAGAGCTCCAATCGGGGCAAAGTTCTAGTCAGGGCAGAGTCACAACTCCCTCTAGCAAACTTAACACCACCATTGAGCTATCATATAGGGTTTGATGAAGACAACCATTTCCATGTGTAAGAAGATGATCTCAAGCACCCAACACTCTTTCCATACTTTTAATCCCGTTGCATTCAAAATGTTTGAAGGAATGTAAGCACATGGCTATATTCTAGACATCGTAAACTTCAATAGCCACATCAAAGGGATTTGCAGGAATAGACAGATCCTTGTTCCATTAATGTATCTGATGAATACTTGGCCAGATATATGCTTTGTTGTGAACACCTTGAGTCATTGTCTTGTTGAGCCCAGACAAGTTCACTTGATAGTTTCAAAGCATGTGATGAGGTACATGAAAGGTACGATAGACCGTATGGTCTCAGATAGAAAGATACCCCAACATTAGATTTAAGACCCATCAAGCTTCCTAAAGTAATGCTTTTGTCAAAGAAGAAGGAACCTGTTGACTGCAATAAAAATGGAAAGGGATTAGGAATGTCTAAACATACATCTAAGTTGAAAGCAAGGGAGAAAGATAACCTATAATAAATATGTGCACCAGGGCCTTTAGTAACTGGATGGAGGAAGGATAAATATGTGCACCAAAGTTCCAACTAGGCAGAGTTCCAATAAGTGGCAGGGTTCCAACAAGCAGGGCAAAGTTCCAGCCTGGGCAAAGTTCCAACCCGGGTAGAGTTCCAGACCAGGCATAGTTCCAACCTGGGCAGAGTTTCAGCCGGGGCACAGTTCCAGCCGGGTTCCAACCGATAAAAGTTCCATCCAGGGCATAGTTCCAGCCGGGGCAGAGTTCCAGCAGGGCAAAGTTCCAGCCGAGGCAGAGTTTCAGCTTTGCCTCAGCTGGAACCCTGCCCCAGCTGTATTTGTGAGGTTGAAATAAATAGGAGGAAAATCTTCTCGTGTTTTTGCAAATAGATTCATGGATTTGGTGTTGCTATGAATCATTACAGTCAAAACCATTGGTAGAAAGGTTTGGTGAATATTCATGGCTGAAAGTTTGACCTACAAGCAGTCATCATTCAAACTTGCTACCTCTTACCTAACTTGGTTCATTTTTTTAGTAGAGAAGTCATAAAGCAATTTGTAACATTGATTCAAGATAATTTAAATGGATTCACCAAATGATTTCAATATTGGGTTGTGAAGCTTGGTATTAGAGAAAAAATGCTAGTTGTAGAAGGGTGAGAATATACTCTAATGTCAATGTGTAGATTTGTTTGGTAGCTTCATTGTTGTTTTCTGTTTGTATTTCATTGTATTCTATGCTTCCAATTCTGAAAGTTGCAAGATTGTGATGTTCATGAATTTGTGTGGGGATTGTTTCAAAAATTTCACAATCTCATTTGACAATGTTGTTTGAGAATGTGGTCATCTGACAATCGCTTGCTTGTTCAAGGATTAGATAGATGTTAGTTGCTTCAGTTGTTGTGACGAAAAACACATTTTCCTGGAATTTCACAATTTCCTAGAATTTGTGTATGCCAGGTAGTTTTTTTTTTTTCCGTAGGCCATATGTGACAAATAGCAGGGCTCGTGCTTTGTTTATGTTCTTGCCTATATCTGGCAACATAATTGTGGTATTCATGTTTCCTTCAAGCAGATTTTCAATGTTCATCTTCTTGAGCTTGCCTGGTGGAAAGGTTGGACAGAATTAAAGTAATTCTTGCTGTAATAAACCTTTCAGATTCAACTATAGTGTTATTTTTGCAATGTGTTTTATCCTAAACAGTTTACTCTTTTGTAATCAGCCTTAGATGATCTGGTTAGTTATCACATGAGGAGCTTTTATGAGTGCTATATTAGTATTGTGGACTGTAGTGTTCTTTTTGGAATGTGTTTTTGGCTTAAGACCATAACATATATTATATTAAAGTCTGATTTTCTTTCTTCGAATTTGTTTTGCCTCAAGACAACATGATATATATAACTTTGATTTTCCTATGAATATAAAGTTATTGGAAATTCTAGTTGCTATATATCATAAGGGTTTCTGTAAAACTGGTGGTATTGGTGAGCACATACTATTGTGTCCATGTCATTCAGCAGTCCACTAACATCTGGCAAGCATACTTTCTTCTATTATGGTGACATGACCTGCTGCCTAAGGGTAAACAAATATTCATGAAAAAAGCCAAAAATTTGGCATGACATGCAACCATGAAGTCACCCTAATGTCTACAGAAACTTTCAATCTGCCATGTAATGGAGTTAACACAAGTTCAGCAACAGGAAAGTGCAACTTAAGACTCTGAAAGGTATGTATTTGATAAAATTTAAACATAAGCAGTTAAAAAAAGCTAAAATATAATCAAGGATGTAAACTAAGCTCTATATGGCTTACTCTCAAATACCAAAGGATTTGACATGGCCATTAACCCATCAAGTGTGTATCTAATGACACCATGATTGGAAAGGAGAAGCAAGATCCATACTATTGAGACTACTACTCATCAAATTGTGTTGGCCTCCAATATAAATAGTGAAATTTGTTTGATACCTATATTGAGTGTCGCTTGAATGCAACTCAAGTTAGTTTTGAATAAGGGCTATGTTTCCCATGAGTAAAGAATTTTTACTTCTCCACCTATTTTCATGTTGCACTCATGTGTATTTTCTGTTATATGAGTAATACAAATCATAACATGATATTATCCTATAGAGGATGGTCGACAATATCTTTAGTTATGGAAAATTAGGTGGAGAAATGATCATTGTTATTCTAATGAGCTCTTCATACCAGCCAAATTTCCAACTAGATCAGCTACACCATCAATTGGCATCATATAAAACCAGAATATCATATCATCCTCTAATAACAATGCAATGCGCAATGGACTATAAGTAAAATACAGTGAAACAGAAAATTAGTAATTCTAGAAAGTGTAGAGCACAGCTGAACTTTTGGGACTTGTTGGCAGTCAGCAACAACCCCTTCATTTTTCATTAAGATGAAGGGGGATTAGCTCTCTTTTATGATTTACCTTTAAAAATTATAAAAGAGTGCCTTCAGAATCTTCGATTCTAAAGGTACTCTCAATTGTAGAAGAGTCAAGTGACATATTAGAAGCTTATGAAAACATTTTCATAAACTTGATAATTAGCAGCTGTCAGTTTCATAAATTTTTATATAATCAATTCTATCATTAATTAATATATCTGATTATATAAGTTGATTTAAGAAATTAAGAAATTTAAAGGGATAGTATGCTAATTGGGGTTCAACGAAAACACTTTTTGAATTTGCTTAAAGTTGGTTATTGATAAGATATTATAAGTTCTTAAAATCTCTAGAACTAAAGGTGAATTATTAAATTAAAATTCTTATTAGACCCAAAAGTTCACATTTCATATGTAACTTAATATCATATCATTATTTTGTAAAAATTGTGTATATATAGCTAGTGAAAAAGCAAATAAATGAGTATCATTTTGAAATCTTCATATGTCATAGTTTTATAGCTTTGTATCCTATCAAATTCGATTTGGGATATTAATGGAAGGGATTTTGTAAAGTTTTAAAACTATATTTCAAAATGAGACTTTATATATATACATGGCTTAAGTGTTAATTCGGATCATTAGTTAGTTGTATTGCAAAAGCATTAGAGTTTACTGTTTTGACACTATATCATCATGTTAATAAACACGACCACCTTTCCCGTATAATCTGGAGGAGATCATCAATTGACCATTTTTATAAAGATTCATGACCCATATGTCAAATAAATAACACCTGTTACTTGGATCGCTGTGTTGGCATGAAGATTTGGCTAACACCTTTTGTTTTAATTGACAACCGTGAATGTATTAATGAATCGTATCAGTAGGATTTAATGTTGTATATGACTGATAACCATTCCATTTCGTGACGCTGTACGAGCTCATTATGCCAAACTGTGTGTAATCAATGTCTTGATTTACAAATCATCAATCGAATGATCCTTGATATGTAGAATTGGTTAAGATTTACAGTTAGTCGTGGCTAGCCATGCATTTATCATAGCAGAACACTGGTTGTAGTGTTCATCATCTCTAAATTCAGTTAAAATGGCCAAACTTAGAGCCCTTATCTCTGTCAGGTATGAAGCATGTGAGGATTTGACATTTCGTGTGATTTCTTACACCTGGGTGCCTATCCCTTCCCTCTTCATGAATCCATTCATTTCATTTCGTAATCAGGATAGTGGTGAGGAAGCCATGGCTTTGCTTAGTCGTTTTCAAATCTCAGGGTTAGAGCTTGTTGAAGCCGATGAGAAATTTTCCCTGCTATTTGAAAAGATTGGATGGGGGTAGTTCTTCAGGAGCTTTAGTGGCCATAATGTGGAGGTTACTAAACAGTTTGCTTTGAGTTTGAAAGAAAACGTAGCACAGATTGGGGATTTTAAGTTTATCATTGACGAAGACAAAATCGCAGAGGCTACGAAGCTCCCACAAACTGGAGAATGATGGTTTAAAGGTGGGAAAGTGAATAAGAAGAAGTGTCAGTCCTTGCTGTTGCCGTTGCCAGCTAGTGCAAAACTGAAAATTGGGGTTTCGGTTAAGTTTCTGAAGCTAGAGTGGCGAGCATTCTATGAGATCTTGGTTAGGTACATATCATGTGATGGATGATTCTCCCACTTGCATTATTATCACCTACGACTGCTGTTAGCATTAAAAGGCTGTAAACTTAATCTCCTGTTTTACCTGTTGCAAAGTCTGAAAAAAATGTCGCACTCAGTTCAAACTACCATATGTAATCCTGATAGAAGTCTATTTCATCATGGTTTAGTCAATATTATAATACAACATCAACTGTTTCTTAATGGTAAATCGTGGGATGAGTTTTTGATTGAATGTCAATTAGGGTTGACTCAATATTGGCCAAACCCTCCCCCAAAGACCCGTAGGAAACGAAAGGCTACTGTAAAATTTGAAGTTAGTAATGTTCATGAGGCTGAATCAAAGGATAAAGAGCTTTAGGAAGCCAGTCCACCTTTGAATACTTGTATTAATGATGATGGGGTCAGGAATGTGGCTCCCTGTTGTTACGGAGAGAAATTCCTATGGCTTGGGGTACCACAACAGACAGCTAGACTCCAGAAATCAATCTTTCCCAATATGCAATAGAAATAAACAATCTAACACTAAAGGATCGAACCTCGTACCTTATTCCGGACGGTTGTAGTAGATCCCCGTTGAGCTTTCCAATCTTCAGCTTGAATTTTTATAACACGTCCTCAACAACAAGTAAACAATACAAGCATACTATATTTCATGGTGTTAGATCTATTCTAGCATATATAATCAATAATGTAAAAGAATTTGACATATTCCAATGGAAACAATATTCATTCAAATACACATTACTGTACAGGAAAAGATATTTCTATTAATAAGAATCAGAGATTACAAGTGACAACCTCTGACGGCACGTCTGCGAATCGCAGAAACTGAATCCCCCACTTGGGCCTCCACCACCTCAATCCTCCATCACTTCGATAGCAAGCTTACTAACAAAGGGCAAGCTTGGGAAGAACACAACAGTGCTCCAAGGGACAAAGGGATGCAGACTCAAGCATAAATCTTGGCAACAATGGACTATAGTTTCAATGCTCTCAAGTTTCTCTTATGCTTTCAATGTACCAATGGGTTCCTTATATAGTTCTTCAAAGGGATACTGAAGGGTCGAATCCGTGCGATCTCAAGGCATATGGAAGGCCAGGAGTCATATGAGTAGGATCCAAGTCAAGGAGCAGTCCAAAAGGATTTGGATTTATGTACACATCTCGATGTACGCGACTATCGAGGGAATATCCGCTTATGTACGCGGTTATCGGGTAAAAAGCCGCGTATATCAATATTCTAATGTTTTTAGGGATGATCAAGGTAACATCAAAAGATATAAAGTGGTCCAAAGGGGCTAATGAGTCTGCAGCGGGATAAGGGAAGGCCATACAATGTGTGATTCACCTAGTGTGGTGAAATCCGCTATAACACCTGTTACTCTGAAATAACCTTGAATCAATTCCCATCTGACAAACGCTGTAGTACACCTGCAAAGACAGGGGACAAATTAACCAAAAATGAAGATGTTAATGATGTTGCTTATAAAAACCCCTCTAAGCTGAATACTCCTCATAAACATGGCAATGAGTCCATGCATAAACTAGAACAACTAGCACAGGTGTGCTGTGATAGGGGGGGTTTTGAATCAAAAAATCTTGTGTTTTTTCGTACGAGGAGAATTACTAGAAGCATGAATAATACACCTACAGCCTCTGTTCCTATGGCTACTCAACAGAGTACTCAGCCAGTGGTTGTCCATCTTGAGGACGATGTTCCATCATTGGTTCCCGAAACTACTCATATTGATGAACCTACTCTTATAAAGAATAATAGTGCAAAATTGGATAAAGACATTATAGAGTCGGGTAAGGTAGAAGCTGCTCCATCGTGTATGGACGCCTATGGTTCAGGCCCCGAACCATCTTTTATGAGCTTTCCATCGCCTAGTCAAGATATAGATAATCTTGGTTCTTCTCAAGCGGATGATTCATGTCATCACAAAGAGGAAGAAACTCTCCAACAAGTCCTAGACAGGGTATACGAGACTAAAATTATAGAATTGAAAAATGAACTTAAACAGTGTCAAGCTAATACAACTTTGAAGGAGGTGGAAAACAAGATGTTCAAAGAAGAATTATTAAACTGGATTAATAGGTGGAAGGAAGTGAATATCAAAAAGAACCAATACAAGAAGGAAAAAAAATCAATGATAGGTACAAACCAACATTTGCTTGAACAAGTAGAAAAGAAAAATCTAGTGATCATCAGGCTCAAAGCCAAACTAGCCGAAGCCAGAAGAGTGGTCGATTTACAAAATAGAACCTGATGGTTATTTCCATTTTCAGTTATATGGTTTGTCTCTCTGTCAACAGGTAATAAAAGTTTTTTTTTGCGATTTTACAGGCACACATATAAATTATGGTTTCTTTTGTTATTTCTATTAAAATTGGTTTTTAATTAGATTCTTTTGTTTGTTTAAAACAGATGGGCATGTCATCGCTATCCTCTACAGTTTCAGGACTTTTTGAATATTCTGGATTTCAATTGGAAGACGTAGACGTGTATTGAAGAGTGGGATTTCGACTCAATCATGAATATGCCAGTTCCTTTAAACTAGCAAATTTTTCAGGCTAGTTGTTTTTATTGTTATCTTCTAGTGACAAGTGTCTGTTGAAGAGAGTCGATGCTCTTTTGATAGTAGAAGGACTCCTATAGTATTGCATGCAGCATTTATGGAAAAACTGAATCGAAAGATTAGTAGTATTATATAAGCTAGTAATTTTTATGAGAAGGGGATGGAGTGACTGAAGAAAAACATATTCGAAATATTATTTTGATACTAGTTTTGTTCCTGGCTGAAGTTTTATCTTTGGAATTGGAATGTGACTGGAAATCCTCAAGTTGATATCGTGATCGGTATTATTTTGGATACTCTTTATATTTCAGTATATAATCTTCTATTTTAACATTGATGCAGTATACTTGGTTATGCTTGTGTTTATTAATCAGTATTACACTTTATCAACACAATATTGTATTTGAATTAGTATGTTATTGTAACTAAATTAATCAGTGTTTCCACTGAAAATTCAAGATATAGTGATATATATTTATGTCTGTTTGACATCATTTGTATTTTTGAGATGATTTCATACTGAACATTATATCTTATTCAAATATCTAATGTTGGTTATTAGTTGTTAATTAATTAGACATTTCAGAAAATTCGAAGAAATTATTTATTTCAGTTTCTCTGTCAAGTTATTTTATAGCAGAATGATTTAGTGTGGATGGTTTAAATATTTTCGTTTAGATCTTACTCCTTATATTTCTGTTCATCCTTATATTAATTAATAATTAATATAAATACTCAAATCGCTCTCAGCTGAGATAGGATAGATAGGATAGTTTAGTTAGTATTATTATAACATAGTTTAGATTTAACAGTTGTTAAATAGAATTTGTGTAATTTTATAATAATTTTAATAGTCTTTTATATTTAGAATATTAAATATAAAATCTTCAAAAAATCGAAGACTTTCCTTAAGAAAGCAAGTGTAGGATAACTTAGATAGTTGAAACTAATTTTAGGGTTTATTTAGATAGAAATAACAGTAGGATAGATTTTACTGAATTTTAGTTTCTCCTTAAGAGAAAAATTCAGTTGGTAGCAGGACCATAACCTGTGATATTTTTCTATTACAAACACACCGGAAGCTGCTTTAAGCTTATTGTGTGGGCATAATATTCTTGTTGGCCTAGGTTAGAAAATCAGGCCAACAAATGGAGCTAGAAGGAGGGCCTGTTAATGAGTAATGGCAGGTGAAACTAATGAAAAACTTTAAACCAGTCAACATCCTCTAGAATTTAGTAGATCACCGTTTATAGAAACTGTTAGGAGCATCCTCGAATGTGATCCTATCACATCTCCATTTACTCCTGAACAAAGCACTCAAACTTTAGAATAATCACGACATATTCTTACAAGAGCATATGCTAATCAACTTGGTGTATCTCCAATAGATTATGGTCTACCTAGACAACAGCGACATAATCCGCAATTGACCATAGTTACTCAAGATTTGGAAGTAGCTGATAGCACTCCCCGTCATCAGATTGAAAGTCATCAAAGGAAAACTACTCAAACAAACACTATTAGAAGATTAACTGTAGAAGGCGGATTTGATCAGCCACCTTCTCCTCCTGAATCACCACCCAATAGTCCAAGATCATCCAATTCAGGAAGTTCTTCAGGTTTTGAGAGAAGTCCTATGACAGTAAACGTACCTGTGGGAGGAGGAGGTAATCCTCCACCTAATACACCTAATCCACAACTCCCTTGGCTAAGAACAGCTGCTGTAGCTGTCCCTGGTGTACAACATCATTTGCCTAAACACTCAGATAAACTTCTTCCTAAGTTCAACCCAGATGAAAAAGAACCTACAGAGGTGCATGTAGATAAATTCATGTTAGCTGTTCAAACCTTGAACATTCAGCATGAAGATGTAGTTTGTCGATTGTTTCCTTTAAATTTCGAAGGAAGAGCTTCTACCTGGTACTTTTCGTTAGTACAGGGATCAATCACAAACTGGGGTGAATTTAATAAAGTTTTTTTAGATAAATTTGGGGAAGATAAAACACCTGCTCTTTTAGCCCTGGAGCTATCTCGGATTAAAATGGAGCCTAAAGAAAGAATTAAAGATTTTAATCAGAGATTTCTGACATTAAAAAATAAAATTCCAGTTGCTTCTCTACCACCTGAGGATATAATTATTGAAAATTATACTTCAACTTTACCAAAATATTCTGGGATGTTTGTTAAGAGAGCTGGGAAAACAACTTTAGTAGAAACTTTTGAGGAAGCCATTAAAGTCGAGAAGGATTCTATGTCCTATGAACCAGATAAAAGTGGGAAATCTGATACTTTTCCCCGTAGGAAGACAGAAAAACTCAATTCAGAAAAAGACAAAGCATTTGATACAGAACAATTGCAAAATGCTATTCGAACATTAACCAATGAGGTTGTAGGATTAAAGAAAACCAATTCTGAAGCTTCTCCTTCTAGGGGATATTTCAGAAATCAGTTTAGACAAAACCTGAATACAAATAATAAAAATACACCACCTGACATAGCAGCTAATGAAGAAATTTTTAATACAATTCGAGCTGTTTTATCTTTATCTGAAACTCCTTCTAATCAAGAAATAACTGAAAACGAAGAAGAAGAGGAATCAGAAAATGATGAAGAATCAGAGGAACCTCAACAAGTTAACGGTCATTTCTGGGACAGTCTTGTAAAAGAATATGAGAGTAAAAGTCCGCCTACAGGACAACATGCCTATAATACTCGTAGTAGAACATTCACAAACACTCCTGGAGCCTTGTCAAGTTCTACCCCAAAGAATGACAACAATAATGTACAGCCTAATAAACAAACTCAATCTGGAAAATAGACGCAATCAACCAAAATTACCCAGCCTATTCAAAATGCTCCAAAATTAGATTTACAATATGATATAATTGAAGATTTAAAGAAAACACATGTAAACATCAGTATGTACGACCTTCTTCAAATTTATCTGATGCCTAATAGTCATGTTATAAATCCTGCCATGAGTTCAATTATTCCAAATGCAAAACAAAATGTTGCTGCAAACAATTCTAATAATGATTCAACAGCAACTGATAAAGGAAAAGCAACGCCTGACAAAGCCTCGCTTATAAGTAAGAATTCTAAATCAACCACACCTCCATTCTTACTTACCTTTGAGATTTTCAATAGGAATGTTCATAATTGCATGGTAGACTCCGGAGCATCCTCCAATGTGATGCCTTTATCAGTATGCAAGAAGTTGAATGGGAAATATGTTCCATCGAATTCACAAATAACTCAATTGGACAGGACAAATGTGAAGGTTGTAGGGGAAATGAAAGATGTCTTAGTCAGGATTGCTTGTAACCCGTCGGTTTATCAAATTATAGATATTGTTGTTGCAGATATTCTTGATGCATACGGGCTATTTTTAAGTAGAGATTGGTCTCAACAATTGAATGGGTTCTTTGCCACGGATTGGTCAACATTATGGTTACCGAAGAACGGAAAGTCAAATCAGATAAAGATAAACAGAGAAAGATATATGAAATATACTGTCACTGAACTACATGATCCAAGCGAACCTGTTTTATTTTCAGATTGCATTATGGGGAATTACATGTATGAATTGGGATTTGGTAATTTTAAAGCTAGAAATTCTGTTTTTTCTGAAAATAAACAGCAATCAGAAATTAGAAATGTGACATCTATTTCTCCTGACTCTTCATTCAAGGAAATTATTAATGATGTAGATAATATTAATATTGTAAATATCATAGAAAGCAAAGTAGTTGTTAATAGTTCTACTTGGACTCTGTATTTTGATGGTGCGAAATCTAAAGAAGGAGCCGGAGCTGGTTGCCTGTTGGTAGACCCTCAGGAAAATAACATATGTATAGCTTGTAGGATGGAATTTACTTGTACAAATAATACTGTGGAATATGAAGCTTTAATACAGGGTTTGAAAAAAGTGATCAATTTGAATATCAAAGAGTTAATTGCATACGGTGATTCCAAAATAATCGTCAGACAGGTTCGTAACTCCATTCACTACCTATCTGAACATTTACAGAGTTATCAACGAGAGGTATGGAACCTTATTTCGCATTTTGATGCATTTAACATAATTTCTGTTCCAAGAAGTCAAAATCAAGAAGCAGATTTATTGGCGAATGTAGCATCAAAGCTAATTCCATCAGAAAATCTTACACCAGATTTCTTTTCAGTTGAATTGATTTTTAGGCCTTCCACACCAGATAATATTTTTAACTGGCATGTATTTGATAATGATGTGCAGGTGGTGAATTTTCTGATGAATGAGGATACCTTTAAAGATTCATCCATGGATGAAGTTACTCATGATGAAAATCTGCGGGACTTTTCGGTAATAAATGATTTTTGTTTAGTTGAAAAAGCTTTTGAAAAGGTAAAACTAGTCACTAATTCAGTACTACGATTAGAAAAGTTCTTTGATCTTCAGGATAAATTTAGATCTGTCCCTAATTGTAAAACTAATAGCTCTAAAATGAGGTATGAAATCATAAATTTAGGAACAGAACTGAATCCCCAAACTATAAATCTAGCTACAGATTGTAACCCTGCAGAAAAGACAGCATTCATAAAATTGTTTAAAGAATTTAAAGATGTCTTTGCATGGACATATGATGACCTGAAAACCTTCAATAAACAAGTCATGCAACACATAATTCCAATTAAACAGGAGTCAAAGCCTTTTCAACAAAATTTAAGGAAATATCACCCATCATTAGAACCGACAATTAAGAAGGAACTAAATAAATTGTTAGCTGCCAAGATTATTTTTCCCATCAGACATACTCAGTGGGTAGCAAACCTAGTTCCAGTCAGGAAGAAAAACGGAGATATTAGGTTACGTGTAGATTTTAGAAATCCTAATAAGTCTTCTAAAAAGGATAATTACCCAGTTCTTCGCATGGAACAAATTCTTCAAAAGGTGTCCAGATCTGAGATACTGTCACTCCTTGATGGTTTCTCAGGATCCAACCAAATATTAGTTTCCCCAGATGATCAATTGAAAACAACTTTTAGAACTCCATGGGGAACATATGCTTATCGCAAGATTCCCTTTGGGTTAGTCAATGTTGGGGAAACCTTTCAACGCGCAATGGATATTGCTTTTAAAGGATTAATTAACCATTTAGTCGTTGTCTATTTGGATGACGTTACTGTATATTCTAAACATCGACCTGATCATCTTAATCATCTTAGAAAGGTATTTGAACGATGTAGAAAATTTGGAATATCCTTAAATCCTAAAAAAACAATATTTGTTGTTTCAAAAGGTATTCTATTAGGTTGTGTGGTTTCAAAACATGGAATCATGATTGATCCTAAAAGAACCCAAGCTATTTCAAAAATAACTTATCCTTCTAGCAAGAAAGCAATGCAATCATTTCTCGGTAAAATAAATTTTGTTAGGAGATTCATTCCCAGTTTCTCTGAAATCATTCGTCCATTACAGAAAATGATTAAGAAAGACGCTATTTTTAATTGGGGACAAACTGAAAAAGAATTATTTCAAAAAAATTTAGAAGCCATTTCAGAAGCTCCTAGCCTTCTAAGCCCAGATTTTAACAAAGACTTCATATTGTATGCTTTTGCTTCTGATATTTCATATGTAGCAGTTTTAACCCAATTAAACCAACAAAATAACGAAGTACCAATCTCCTTCATGAGTTCAAATTTCAAAGGTGCTGAACTTAATTACCATGAAGTTGATAAGCAAGCTTTTGTTGTTTTTAAAGATGTTAAACATTTTCGTCCATATTTATTGAAATCTAAAACGAAAATAATAGTCCCTTATTCCTCAGTCAGAAACCTGTTAGTGCAAAAGGATTTAGGTGAGAAAAGAGCACCCTAGATGACAGCCCTTCAAGAGTATGACTTAGAAATCAAACCCTCAACGATAGTCAAAGGTCAAGGATTATGTAAATTAGCTGTTGAAGCTGCTCATCTACCTAATGATAAAGCTGAAACTGTCATTGATGAAGTTTTACTTACCAGAAAAATTTATTTTTATCCTCCACCACAAGATTCCTGGTATACAGACATAAGAATACTTTTGGAAACAGGAACTGCTCCTGACTACCTAGAACCAAGGAAGAAAAGAGCACTTAGATTGAAATCTGCTCCTTATTTGTTAATTGATAGTGTCCTCTTTCAGAGAAATTCAGACGGAGTATTGCTTTGATGTCTAGACAAAGATGAAACGGAAGTAATTCTAAAGGAGTTACATTCTGGACCAGCAGGAGGTCATTTTGGTGGAGAAACTACCGCGCATAAAATTCTTAGGGCTGGCTATTATTGGCCTACCTTGTTTCGAGATTCCTATGCTTTTGTTAGAAAATGCCAGGAGTGTCAACTTGCTGCGGGAAGGGTTAAGAAACCTGTTTTTCCTTTACAACCTGTTTCAGTGGAAAGACCCTTTCAGCAATGGGGTATTGATATCGTAGGGCCAATAAATCCTCCCTCATATAAGCAACACAAATATATAATAACTGCAACTGATTATTTTACTCGTTGGGCAGAAGCTGCACCATTAAGGGTTATAAATACCAATCAAGTTATATTATTTTTAGAATTCTTTATTATAACAAGATTTGGTATTCCAGATTCCCTCGTCTTTGATAATGCTTCATATTTTTCATCAGTTGAGTTAACTCAATTTGCCTTAGAGAAGGGAATAAGAATCAGGTATTCAGCTAACTACCATCCTCATAGAAATGGTTTAGCGGAATCAACAAACAAAAATTTATTGAAAATTCTCAAAAGAACTATTTCAGTTCACCATCGAGATTGGCATACAGAATTAGTTAATGCCCTTTGGGCAGACAGAGTAACTCCTAAAGCTGCGATAGGTAACTCACCATTCTTCTTAGTAAATGGAACTGAAGCTATTTTACCACCAAATTTATTTTTACCTTCATTGTAGTTAGCTCAGTCTATTCAAGATGAAGATTGTCCGGCAATGGAAAAGAGAATTAATACTTTGTTAAAGCTTGAGGAAGAAAGAGAAAACTCAAAACAACACTTTACAAAACATCAACAAATTGTGAAGTCTTGGTTCGACCAATCCTTCAGTTCCAATTGAGAATTTCAGATGGGAGACTTAGTTTTAAAATGGGATAAAGTTCATGAGGAAAAAGGAGATCATACTAAGTTTCAGAAGCTTTGGTTAGGTCCCTTTGTTATTGCTGAGAAGATAGGTCCAAGTACCTTTCGATTACAAACACTTGAAGGTCAGTTCGAAACATTCCCAATGAATGGATTGATCCTAAAAAAATATTTCTGTTAATATTTTTGTCTTAAAATGTATATAATTTATTTGCTGTTTGTAAATAAATTTATATTTTTATATATAAACTAAATTATAATTCATAGAATTTAACGATGATGATGAATTCATAAAACTTATGTAACTTTAAACATCATTTCGTTATTGCAGCAAGTTTAATTATGTTAGTCAAATATTTTAGACTGTCAAATTTTTGTATATAATCAGTGAGTAATTTTTAAATGTCAACTGAAGAAATAAATGTAAGTAAATAAATCTTCTAGTTGAAAAAGAGTCAGTTTGCTCATGAGCTTGAAAAATTATGATACTAGACTGAAATGTTTTAAAAATTTGTTCAGGATGATCAAGATTTCTTAAATCTATAAAAGACCTATCATTATTTTATTTTTAAGTGTTACTCAGATTATTCCTCACCTTTTTATTTCTTATAAAAGTTGGGATAGCTTATTAAATGTTTTTTTTCGAAGCTTGTACTTTGAAAAACTCTTACAGATCTCTACCACCAGTCTTTAAAAGTATTTACAATCTGAAATTTTTTTAGAAATTGTTCCAGTCAATAAAATGCTAAAATGAGAGACAGAAGGTCTTAGTAATAAGCCGGTCTGATCAGAATCACAAATATCACTAGTATGACATTATTAGGAAACTAGTAATGGCTTTTGGTTTAAAAACCCAAGAGATAAATGGTCTCATCACAAGCCAGCTGATTCATTTTCTGGTGATATTAATGACTAACATTACCATTTGGTCACCATGCTGGGTAATGATCTCTCATTTTATAAAATTAAAAAACTTCAAAATTAGTAAAGAAAAACATAATTTTGATTGAAGAATAGGAGGTCTCATCACGAGCCGGCCTAATCATGATCATCAGTGCTATCTAGGATAACTTCATTTCTGATCACCAGGGTGATGGCTTTTGGTTTAAAAAAAATCAAAAGACAAGAGGTCTCATCACGAGCCGGCTTGCTTATTCCAGACAGCTCTCATGAATGATACTATCATATTGGGACACCATACCTAGATAGTAGTCTTCAGTCAGAATTATTGTTTAAAGAAAAGAAAAACAAAAAGAAAATTATTATGTTTATGGAATAGATTCTGGAAAGTTTTCGGAAAAGTAGATTTCTATATACTATACTGATGGTGCAGGTTATTTTTACTATGAAGTACTTTGTTTCGGTCAGGATATTTTTAAGTTTATCCCTAACTAGATCTCTGTTTCAAAAGATGGAATATTTCTGAGTTATACTTATGAATATGAATAAATAATGGTTTTTATTTAGATAAAGAATTTTTTATTATTTTTAATAAGTTTTAAGATTTAGTTTATATCATTTATAAGTTGTATGAGCAGAGATAACTGGTTCGCCCAGGTCGTCGCCATTTGTTGGCAGTCAGCAACAACCCCTTCATTTTTCATTAATATGAAGGGGGATCAACTCTCTTTTATGATTTACCTTTAAAAATTATAAAAGAGTGCCTTCAAAATCTTCGATTCTGAAGGTACTCTCAATTGTAGAAGAGTCAAGTGACATATTAGAAGCTTATGAAAACATTTTCATAAACTTGATAATTAGCAGCTGTCAGTTTCATAAATTTTTATATAATCAATTCTATCATTAATTAATCTATCTGATTATATAAGTTGATTTAAGAAATTAAGAAATTTAAAGGGATAGTATGCTAATTGGGGTTCAACGAAAACACATTTTGAATTTGCTTAAAGGTGGTTATTGATAAGATATTATAAGTTCTTAAAATCTCTAGAACTAAAGGTGAATTATTAAATTAAAATTCTTATTAGACCTAAAAGTTCACATTTCATATGTAACTTAATATCATATCATTATTTTGTAAAAATTGTGTATATATAGCTAGTGAAAAAGCAAATAAATGAGTATCATTTTGAAATCTTCATATGTCATAGTTTTATAGCTTTGTATCCTATCAAATTTGATTTGGGATATTAATGGATGAGATTTTGTAAAGTTTTAAAACTATATTTCAAAATGAGAGTTTATATATATACATGGCTTAAGTGTTAATTTGGATCATTAGTTAGTTGTATTGCAAAAACATTAGAGTTTACTGTTTTGACACTATATCATCATGTTAATAAACGCGACCACCTTTCCTGTATAATCTGGAGGAGATCATCAATTGACCATTTTTATAAAGATTCATGACCCATATGTCAAATAAATAACACCTGTTACTTGGATCGCTGCGTTGGCAAGAAGATTTGGCTAACACCTTTCGTTTTAATTGACAGCTGTGAATGTATTAATGAATCGTATCAGTAGGATTTAATGTTGTATATGACTGATAACCATTCCATTTCATGACGTTGTACGAGCTCATTATGCCAAACTGTGTGTAATCAATGTCTTGATTTACAAATCATCAATCGAATGATCCTTGATATGTAGAATTGGTTAAGATTTACAGTTAGTCGTGGCTAGTCATGCATTTATCATAGCAGAACACTGGCTGTAGTGTTCATCATCTCTAAATTCAGTTAAAATGGCCAAACTTAAAGCCCTTATCTCTGTCAGGTATGAAGCATGTGAGGATTTGACATTTCGTGTGATTTCTTACACCTAGGTGCCTATCCCTTCCCTCTTCACGACTCCATTCATTTCATTTCGTAATCAGGATAGTGGTGAGGAAGCCATGGCTCCGCTTAGTCGTTTTGAAATCTCAGGGTCAGAGCTTGTTGAAGCCGATGAGAAAGTTGCCCTGCTATTTGAAAAGATTGGATGGGGGCAGTTCTTCAGGAGCTTTAGTGGCCATAACGTGGAGTTTACTAAACAGTTTGCTTTGAGTTTGAAAGAAAACGTAGCACAGATTGGGGATTTTAAGTTTATCATTGACGAAGACAAAATCGCAGAGGCTATGAAGCTCCCACAAACTGGAGAGCAATGGTGTAAAGGTGGGAAAGTGAATAAGAAGAAGTGTCAGTCCTTGCTATTGCCGTCGCCAGCTAGTGCAAAACTGAAAATTGGGATATCGGTTAAGTTTCTGAAGCCAGAGTGGCGAGCATTCTATGAGATCTTGGTCAGGTACGTATCATGTGATGGACGATTCTCCCACTTGCATTATTATCACCTACGACTGCTGTTAGCATTAAAAGGTTGTAAACTTAATCTCTCGTTTTACCTATTGCAAAGTCTAAAAAAAATGTCACACTCAGTTCAAACTACCATATGTAATCCTGATAGAATTCTATTTCATCATGGTTTAGTCAAGATTATAATACAGGATCAACTGTTTCTTATTGGTAAATCGTGGGATGAGTTTTTGATTGAATGTCAATTAGGGTTGACTCAATATTGGCCAAATCCTCCCCCAAAGACCCATAGGAAACGAAAGGCTACTGTAAAATTCAAAGTTAGTAATGTTCATGAGGTTGAATCAAAGGATAAAGAGCTTCAGGAATCCAGTCCACCTTTGAATACTTGTATTAATGATTATGGGGTCGAGAATGTGGCTCCCTGTTACTCTGAAATAACCTTGAATCAATTCCCATCTGACAAACGTTGTAGTACACCTACAAATACAGGGGACAAATTAACCAAAAATGAAGATGTTAATGCTGTTGATTATAAAAACCCCTCTAAGCTGAATACTCCTCATAAACATGGCGATGAGTCCATGCATAAACTAGAACAACCAATGCAGGTGTGCTGTGACAGGGGGGGTTTTGAATCAAAAAATCCTGTGTTTGTTCGTACGAGGAGAATTACTAGAAGCATGAATAATACACCTACATCCTTTGTTCCTATGGCTACTCAACAGAGTACTCAGCCAGTGGTTGTCCATCTTGAGGACGATGTTCCATCATTGGTTCCTAAAACTACTCATATTGATGAACCTACTCTTATAAAGAATAATAGTGCAAAATTGGCTAAAGACATTACAGAGTCGAGTAAGGTAGAAGCTGCTCCATCGTGTATGGACGCCTATGGTTCGAGCCCCGAACCATCTTTTATGAGCTTTCCATTGCCTAGTCAAGATATAGATAATCTTGGTTCTTCTCAAGTGGATGATTCGTGTCATGACAAAGAGGAAGAAACTCTCCAACAAGTCCTGGACAGGGTATATGAGACTAAAATTATAGAATTGAAAAATGAACTTAAACAGTGTCAAGCTAATACAGCTTTGGAGGTGGAAAACAAGACGTACAGAGAAGAATTATTAAACTGGATTAACAGGTGGAAGGAAGTGAATATCAAAAAGAACCAATACAAGAAGGCAAAAAAATCAATGATAGGTACAAACCAACATTTGCTTGAACAAGTAGAAAAGCAAAAGCTAGTGATCATCAGGCTCAAAGCCAAACTAGCCGAAGCCAGAAGAGTGGTCGATTTACAAAATAGAACCTAATGATTATTTCCATTTTCAGTTATATGGTTTGTCTCTCTGTCAACAGGTAATAAAAAGTTTTTTTTGTGCATGCCTGTAAAATCGCAGATTTTACAGGAACACATATAAATTATGGTTTCTTTTGTTATTTCTGTTAAAATTGGTTTTTAATTAGATTCTTTTGTTTGTTTAAAACAGGTGGGCATGTCATCGCTATCCTCTACAGTTTCAGAACATTTCGAATATTCTAGATTTCAATTGGAAGACATAGACGTGTATTGAAGAGTGGGATTTCGACTCAGTCATGAATATTCCAGTTCCTTTAAACCAACAAATTTTTCAGGCTAGTTGTTTTTATTGTTATCTTCTAGTGACAAGTGTCTGTTGAAGAGAGACGATGCTCTTTTGATAGTAAAAGGACTCCTATAGTATTGCATGCAGCATTTATGGAAAAACTGAATCGAAAGACTAGTAGTATTATATAAGCTAGTAATTTTTATGAGAGGGGGATGGAGTGACTAAAGAAAAACATATTCGAAATATTATTTTGATACTAGTTTTGTTCCTGGCTGAAGTTTTATCTTTGGAATTGGAATGTGACTCAAAATCCTCAAGTTGATATCGTGATTAGTATTATTTTGGATACTCTTTATATTTCAGTATATAATCTTCTATTTTAACATTGATGCAGTATACTTGGTTATGCTTGTGTTTATTAATCAGTATTACACTTTATCAACACAATATTGTATTTGAATTAGTATGTTATTGTAACTGAATTAATCAGTTTTTCCACTGAAAATTCAAGATATAGTGATATATATCAGTATGTCTGTTTGACATCATTTGTATTTTTGCGATGATTTCATATTGAACATTATATCTTATTCAAATATCTAATGTTGGTTATTAGTTGTTAATTAATTAGACATTTCAGAAAATTCGTAGTAAGTATTTATTTCAGTTTCTCTGTCAAGTTATTTTATAGCAGAATGATTTAGTGTGGATGGTTTAAATATTTTCGTTTAGATCTTACTCCTTATCTTTTTGTTCATCCTTATATTAATTAATAATTAATATAAATACTCAAATCGCTCTCAGCTGAGATAGGATAGATAGGATAGTTTAGTTAGTATTATTATAACATAGTTTAGATTTAACAGTTGTTAAATAGAATTTGTGTAATTTTAGAATAATTTTAATAGTCTTTTATATTTAGAATATTAAATATAAAATATTCAAAAAATCGAAGACTTTCCTTAAGAAAGCAAGTGTAGGATAACTTAGATAGTTGAAACTAATTTTAGGGTTTATTTAGATAGAAATAACAGTAGGATAGATTTTACTGAATTTTAGTTTCTCCTTAAGAGAAAAATTCAGTTGGTAGCAGGACCATAACCTGCGATATTTTTCTATTCCAAACACACTAGAAGCTGCTTTAAGCTGATTGTGTGGGCATAATCTCCTTGTTGGCATAGGTTAGAAAATCAGGTCAACGGGACTCCGCCTTGGCTACAAAATGAAGTGTCTTTACCAATGTCCTATAGGGGGAGGTTTGACAATTGCAGGAAAATTTGCATCTATGCCCATTGCCACCATGGTGATTTACCGCCATGTCTCATCTTTCATTTATATTTTGGTTGAAAAAGAGTGGAACATAGACTGGTACAAATAGACAGGCAACAATATTTATAACCTTATCTGCAAGATGAATGCATAGATTTGACCCATGTGACAAAGTGGATAATACTGGTTTTTTGGTAATTGTTTATAACTGACCAAAATTGACCCCAGAGAAACACTTCTTTGCAAAAAGACCTGCAAAATAAAGCCATCTAAATAAATTTATGTCCAAAAAACCTATTTTTTTTCAAATTAGTAACATTTAACAAGAAAAACACATCTCTAATAGGTAAACTAGTGCCAAGTTCTTTGGCATTATAAGAGTTAGAATAGATCACATAATTTGACATCCACTTTAAATATGATCCAACTGAGAACAAATAATATCCTGCCTTCAAATAGGGTTCACTCTTTGTTTCAATCCATATGTGGGGGAGGAGCAGTCCTTCATACTTCAGCCACTCATTGTTTCTATTTATCTATCGAATTGGGAACAAGGTCAAACAATTATGCTGAGGTTCTTCTTCTTAAAGTTCTCCTTCCCTTTGCTATTGAAAAAAGTTGTAGTTCCCTTCAATTTTTTGGTGACTTAATGTTAATCATCAGCTGGATCAAAAGAGTTCATAGATGCATGATCACTTTCTTAGAGCCAATTTTGAATTGTGTGCTTAATATGATCTCCAAATTTGACTCTTTCTCCTATTCTCATATTTATAGGGAGAAGAAAAGAGACGCGGATTTACTTTCTAAAAAAGGATTGCAGGTGGTTTTTGGGGAAGTAAGGATTATAGAGAAGGATAATGACACATTTTTGTAGCACCACCACAGACCTTTCTGGGACCTGTGTGGACCTCTTCTAGCTGGGATTTATTGACTCTCTGCTCCAGATGTAGTTGGTCATCTTTCTTAAGATCTTCTATGCATATTTGGGCTATTCATACTTCTTATTTCCTGATGTATAAACTAGTTTTTATCAGTTATTGTAAGGCCATATGAGAGCTAACATGGTTCTCTTGTTGGGTTTTTTTTGTTTGATTTTGGATTATTATCTCAGTATATATGCATTGGCATGTATGGAGAATGTAATTTTGAACTCTTTGTAGTTAACAAAATTGTGGTTTTGTTTTGTGAAAACAGTGACATTCAGGGAGCCAGAAATCGATGCACCCATCTCTCCTCCTTCCTCATCTGGTTCACATAATGCCAAATGGTGATTATGGGCCAACAAGAGAATATATGAGTCCGTTTATTTCTAATAGGTCTATCAATCAAAATCATGGATATTATCAGGATGAAGACAATCAAGACCACGTGCCGCCATTGAGACATCATGAATTTTGTACCATAAGAAAGGTCAAAATTTTCAGTTCGAGGCATTTACAAGTTCTCTCTTATATTATGAATCTAAGGCAAATTGTGAGATGGATTGGATTTTATTGATATGGTTTCACCATTTCAAAGTTATTGTTTGAATTTGGTGTTTCTTTCTCTTTTATTCAATATCTTGAACACCGAAGATTCTTGCATTTAATTAATATTGAATCCAAACTGCTATGTTTTGCAGTTCTTGGATTTCATTAACAGTATTGCTCTGCTATTCAATATCTTGAACACCTAAGCAAGAGTAAAAATCCATATTTTCTAGTCCTATTCAATTAATAAAATGCAAATGGACCAATTTAAAAAAGAAAGTGACATCAAATTCCAAAAATCAACCTTTTTAAAGGGATTTTTCAGAAATTCAAAGAAGATGGGTAGAAATTACAAATGCCACTACATATATACGTTCATTTCAAGTATTCAAGAAAAGACAAAAATGGCATTACATTAGCTAAACAAACACCATGATCTTGTGAATTTGTGTATATTTGCACATTCTCATTAGTATTAAACTTGTGCTTTGTTTGCAAAGATAAAAATGGCATTACATTAGCTAAAGAAACACCCTTACGTGAAAATTTATTATGATAAAGTCATGTGAATTTGTGTATATTTGCACATTCTAATTAGTATTAAACTTGTGCTTTCTTTGAAAACATTATTTTATCATCTGTCTACTATCAATTTTTGTAATTTAAAATAAGCAATTCTGAGTGCGTCATATGTCCTTGCCATATACAAGGTTTGGCTTCAAAAATTGTGTGTTTTCCTATTGATATAATGCTAATGTGAAGAATCATATTAGAACCATGTGAGGTTGAAGCAATTGAGTAGAGTAGGAATTTCACTATTTATTATTGGGATTATCCTACATTTTATGGGCAATGAATAAATCTTAAATACACATGCCAAAAATTAATAATTCCAAGGTCCTATCTCCTTCATTACATCAATGAGAATTCATTAATCATAATAAAATTATGACCAAGAATAGGATCGTTGATTCATTGGCATTTATTAGAATTTGAATTGATTTTCATATCTGCAGCCACAATTACAAAAGTATATGATGACTATACATTAATTCTACTTAACAACAATTGTATAGCTTGCAGTAAATCATGCTCGAATTTATCCACTAATGTCCAAAACTGACTATAAGACCCGGGAGTCTTGATATTTTAATTGTATAATAGATGTCTTACTTGAATTATGATTTTACAATTATGAGCATGGATTGTTATTAGAATGCACGAACTCCATATCCCGTGATTAGCTCGCAACCTATGACATTGATTTCCTTGAGATTTTCGATAGTATTAAGCCATCAAATATTGTTCCCAGCTAACAGGCAGAGGAGATAAACCTGCAAATTCAGAAACCAAAAAATAGTAAGTAGCAGTAGGAGGTAATTGGTACTAAGAACAAAATACTAACTATATTGTATTAGTAAGACTCATAATTATTATGGACATCACACAGATAACAACCGCAAGCTAAATGGTCATCAAGTTAAAAAAGTGACCACAAGACATTGCACTGAAACTGTTGGTAGCAATGTTTGTACCTGAGTGAAGGAGGATGCTATCATAGGGCACTTGAACCCAAAAACCAGCGTGATGAAGGAGACAAGGCAGGATCACATCAATGCAGGGACTTGCTCTCCAAAGCCAAAAACCAGCTTTCAGATTTTAAAAAATCCAAAACTAAATTCTTTTAGGATATGAGATTGACAAAACTAAATTTCATTAGGATATGAGATTGACAGAGCTAAATTCCATTAGGATATGAGATTGACAAATTCTTGATGCCACAATTTTAGCAAAAGAGAGCCACACCTGGCCTTGCATCCCAAAGCCAGCTTCCAGATTGAAAACGATCGAGAGCTAACTTCCATAGGGATATGAGATTGGAAAATCTCTTGATGCCACACAACTTTAGCAAAAGAGAGCCTACACGTGGTATCACATGGAAATAGAGAAGGATGTTAAGTATTTTAACCAGAGGACTTGTAATTCAAAGCTACACACTGAATGGCTGAAGTTTATCCAAAGAAACCATGTCTAAAATAACAATCGAAGGATAACAAGTACTGTGCATACCTTTACAATGTCCTGCAAAAACACACTTACATTTACCCAAAAACATAATGAGATTCATAACTCGTCAAACCATAATACTTTTACATTTACTAAAAACATATTGGAAATTGAAAACAAATATCATAATGAGCGTAGCATATCCATCAACATCAATCATATGTTGATGATGTGATTTCTTTGTTTATTATGAGAAAGTTATCATGTTCTTAGTTTATAAGTGTAGTTTAAGTTTATGTTGTTCAACCTTAATGGTATAAGTTACAACAAGAATAATGATCCAACGCACCCAACAAACAAAGTCAACAAACCTACTCAAGCTTTTGTAAAAGAAAATCATGAGGCCCCATTAATGATAAATTCTTGGGATCCACACAAAAATACTTGTTAGTTGGGTTTTAGCCTGAAACATGATACATGAAACAGTTTGTTGACACATATTCCCTTTCAGAATTTTGACAGCCTCTTCCCCATAATGAAATTATTTGTTCAAAGATCCCAATTCTTCTTCAAATCCATTCTTTAAGATGCATGTATCATAATTTAATAGAAGGTGATTTCGAAAGTATCTCCATTGACAAAAGGGATATAGGCTAGCTTTAAGTGTAGAGAGAAACCAAGGACACCTGAAAGATTTAGAAAGAGCATTAGATCCTCCATTATGGTCCATTATTGCCATGCAATTTAAATCCTCCACCAAACTTGTAACTTAAATCTTCAAGCATATGACACAACCCAACAAAAATTTAATATAGACCTTGTTTTTCCTTCATTGTGTGTTCTCTGTTTCAAGTTCCAAGTAATTTACCTTTGCTATAATTCTTTGAACAAACAATTCAAGAGCTTCTCTCCTAAATTCCCATCTCTGCTATTATTCTTTGAACAAATAATCCCAATAAACAATCCAAGAGCTTCTCTCGTGAATGCCTATCTCTGCTATTATTATGTGAACAAACAATCCTAGAGATTCTTTTGTGAATCCCATGTCTATCTCTATCATCCCACTATTTTAAACAGGTCCTCTGCTTCATAGCCATGTCTAATAGGCTCAACAACATTGAAGCCTAGACGAAGCTCATTGAATAAGGTAAGAAAAGCAATCTCATACTATCATGTAATAATAGAAAGCCAATAGGAACTGGTACTGTTTTTGTTGTTGGAATTTTCATGCATGTAGCATTTGCATAACGTTATTGCAGTTGTTATGGATCTGCTCCACCTAACCAAGAATGGCCTGTAAAGAGGCTTGTAAAGATAAAAACTGGACCCTACAGGTAAAGATAAAAACTACTCCATTAGATCACGAACCTAAAATTAAAATAAAAACCATAAATAATATGAAGGAATAGATATGCATCACAAAAAACAATGTTACCTCTTTGAGAAAGTTGATGCTGCATTTTATTGTTGGAGAAAGATACAGAGTGTTTCGAGTTAAATGCACCATCAGCATTTGCAAAGGCAAAGCTCAGAGTGTTTTGGATTGCTGATGAATATTCTGACCCATTTGCTTTGGGATAACTATGAAAAGCAAAGTCTCCCAACACTTGACATCCCTCGTCACCCACCAAGAATCCAGATAAAGATTCTTTGCCTGAGAAAGATAACAGAATATCTGTTTTAGTGTCACATGCTGAGCTGAATGAAGCCATTGTCTTTGGTTCCCCTGACCTCAAAGATTTACAGATGATGCCCTGTTTACCTTTAATCCCATTTGTGCTATGCACCAATCACTCTACTTGACCAGTGATCCAAGGATGCTCTGCAATATCAAACTAATAATAAGTCCAATTTAAAAGGAATCTCTGCAATCTGGCATCTCATGCAAAAATCACACAGTTGAATTTCAAAAAGAAAAAAAAAATAGTAAAAAATGAATCTATCTATAATTTAACATACTCTATTATAACATATTAGAAAATAAAAAATCTTTGATAAATTTGATCTGGTCGAACAAAGCAAAGCTAAAATAAGAACACTTTCATAAAAGATACTGAAAATACATTCGAAAAAAAATCCAATCCTATTTTGGTGACAAAGTTGTGAATTCTACCCTGGAAAGACTTGATCTGGAGTTATTGAACCACATTTAAACAAAATCCAGTCAAATTTTGGTCACAAAGTTTTCCATCTATCCATAAGAACTGGATCAGGAGCAGTCGAAATACATTTAAAAATGGAATTAACCCACTTCAAAGAACCTGTCATCCATTGAATATCTTTCAAAAACATATATATTTCGATGATAAAGCTCCCTAACAAGTTCTAGTGAGAGTAATGAAGTCTCCCCCAAACCGAAAATAGGATCAATGCCCAAGAACATCTGAATTCTTGTGCCCACCTGCCAACTTAGATCCTTCGTAAGAATTGGGAGGCTTTTTGTCAAACTATTCCAAATGGTCGAAGCATGAGAATTTGATATTTTTCCAGCTCTAATCCAATATATTGGATCCAGACCTTTAAAATATTTACCCTTAATGATTTTTCCCCACAGTCTTGTATTGAACGTAGACCTCCAAAGATATTTGGCATACAGGGAAGAGTTGAAGATACCTAAGTGTTTGATTCCCCTGCCTCCTATATCATGGGGGAGAGACAGATAATCCCAAATATTTCTCAACCATAACATATCTAGCATCATTTTTCTCAACCATAACAGGTATAACAACAGTATCCACAATGCCCCCAGGGGCACTAGCACTAAAACTCATAGTCAACATACTTCTCTCACAATATTTCTTCGTCTCTCAATGTTTCTATAACATTTCACTGTGGCATTTTATGGACTTTAGATTGAACACGAGGGAAAGTAGAAGACTTATCCAGGTGTGTAGGTTATCGAGACTTCACATGTGCCATTATTGAGTAGTATCATGACAACACGATCCATCACATGGGTCGCCTTTTCAAATTTGTATGTTAACACTTCCAATTACGTCGCTCCCTTTTCGTTGTGACGTCATGCTACTTATGACTGATGGGGCGATCAGATTTACTTGGTGTCTACAGATTTGAAGGACTGATATAAAATATTGTTAGCACATAATTATTGTACCAACGTCACATCATTTCTTGGCAGTGTCATTTCATGTGACAATACTGCTTTTCTTTCCAAGATCCAAGAGCTTTTTGTTGCGCTCCTTGCAACATGCTTTTCATCCACTTATAGTTTGTGTTGCATTCCCTGCGACTTTCTTTTCATCCACTTATACTTATGGTTGCACTCCTTGCAACTTTCTTTTCCCTCCCCCCTCCCCCTTTTTTTAATCATACTGATCAAGATAAGGCTTCAATCGGCTCCCGTTTATGAGCCCTTTTACGTCTGTACCATCTAGTTTCTCTAACTTCACTGCTCCTCCCTCTGTGATCTCCTTAACAACATATGGTCCTAACCAATGTGTTTTTAACTTTGCTGGATGCTTGAAAAAATTACTAATTCTATCATACATAAGAACAAGTCCTCCAACTTCAAAATGCTTGTTCTTAATGTGTCTATCATGCCATACCTTTTGCCTTTGCTTTTCTAATTTTTGGTGAAATCCTGCAATGAAGTGCTCTTCTTCCAAGTGGATTAGTTGAAGCAACATTTCTTCTACAGCATCAACACATGTCATTTTTGTGAGCATCACAACTCTCAAACTTGGTACAATATATTCCATAGGCATGACAGCTTCTTGTCCATATACCCGCCTAAATGGTGTCTGTCCTGTTAAATTATTGCATGTTGTGCTATACGCCCATAGTACTGCAAAAATATTCTGATCCTAGTCATCTCTTCGCGCATTACATACTTTTGTTAGCATGTTTTCCAAAATCTTATTAAATGCTTTGATCGCTCCATTTGCTTGCAATTGATATGGAGTTGTTCTTTTATGTTGTATCTGGAATTTACCAGTTTGTTCTTCAATCAATTGATTAACAAAATGCGTACCTTGATCGCTAATCAATATCTTTGGGCACCTTAACCTTGTTATAACATTTTCAAATGAGAACTCTACAGTTGTCACAGCAATAAAATTCTTTACTGGCACATCTTCTTCCCATCTAATCAGGTAGTCAATCACAATGATAATATACCTTGATCCTGTGTGCTTTACCGCTAGACTAATAGGTCCCACGAAGTCAATAACCCATTTATCAAATGCTTGTAATGCTATTTGTGGTACTAATGGAATTTCATCTCTTGGGGGTGGCTTTCCTGTTCTTTGATAGATATCACAACTGCAACAATAGTCCCGAGCATCTACATGCATAGTAGGCCACTATAATCATGCTTGCAATATCTTGCGCACGGTTTCTTTTCTTGCATAATGACCTCCTGTGACACCAGCACACGCTTCACTTAGTATCATTGGGTGCTTGTGCTCCAGCAATCAATTGGAAGTTTGCAGCTAGCGTTACTAACTGTTTCTTCTGCACCGTTGTAAATTCGGTTTGCGCAAAACATGTACTTATAAAGTATATGATATGTCCATATTGATCATCAAAGGCATTTATCGCAAATAGTTGCGCATGAGGAAGATTATCTTCCAAGGCTAGTAGGTTCTTATCCACTTTCAATTCTTGATAGGTGGTATGGTCCCAAGTTCAATCGGCCCAGTTTGACAATGATCTCAAAGTCAAATTCCTAAAGGAGGAGAATCCACTGGCAGATCTTCGCCCCCAACACTGGATTATTGACTAAATATTTAAGTGCAGAATGGTCAGTATACATTTTGAAATATCCACCTAGCAAGTAATGTCTAAGTTTTTGTAGTGCATAAACCATCGCTAGCCCTTCCCTCTTTGTTGTGGTGTAATTTTTCTCTACAGTCGATAACTTCATGCTATCAAAATCAATGGGGTGATCAATCACTCTTTCCCCTGGTTTCCTCAATACCACACCGAGCGCAAAAGATGATGCATTGACGTGTACTTGAAATTATTTTTCCCGGTCTAGAAATACAAGTTTGGGCGCAACAACCATCTTTCTTTTCAGCTTGTCTAGACTCTCTTGACATTCATTTGTCCACTGATATTTAGTGTCTTTTTTCAACAATCTCTCCATTGGGGCAGTCACCTTTTCATATCATTTAATAAACTTTTTGTAGTATCTTGTATGTCCTAATGTTGCTCTTAATTGTTTAACTGTGGTAGGTGGTGGTAAGTCAAGGATGATGGAAATTTTGGCTGGATCAACCAAAATTCCATCATGACAGACCACATGGCCTAACAGAGCTCCAAAAGGCGCACAAAAAATAAACTTTCTTAAATTGAGGGAATTTTGATACTAGCGGAATCGTTCCAACATCATTCTAATACTTTCTATGTGATCTTTTATAAGACCAAATATTGTCCAGTCGTCATAGTAGACTTCAAGAAATTTGTGTATAAAATCTTTAAATGTAGCAACTACAATTCTAGAAAATATTGCAAACCTATTCTTGAATCCAAAGGGAATTATTGTGTATTGGTAGCATCCCCACTCTGTCGCAAAGGTAGTCTTGTATCGGTCCTCTTTTGAAATTCTTATCTAATGGTATCTCGAGAATTCAGTGAATGAATACATTTCTTGTCCTCCGACATTCTCCAATACTTCATCTGTGAATGGGGTTGGAAATGGACCATGCAAGCAAGCATCATTTAATTTCCTGATATCAGCACAAATTCTCACTTCCCCTAAAGTTTTATTGTCTTGTACTACAATCAGATTGATCCATTTTGATTCTTCAACTGGTTCTATTAGACCTGCCTCTAGCATTCGGTCAATTTCAACTTTAACTTTCTCTTTGTAGTGAGAGTTTAATATGTATGGTCGTTGTTTGACCAGTTTTACATCGTACCTCAAGGGTATCTTCATTTCACCAAGGTCCCCAACTATTCCTTTCATTTCAGAAAATTTTGTAGGGAATAGATCCTGAAATTCATGTAGTAAGCCGGTGATCTTTCCCACAGTCTCATCATCCCAGTAATCTCCAATAGTAGCAAATTTTGGGTTTACAATTGAATGAATATATACTTTCTTAATCTTAAGTGGTTTCAAAAACTGGTCAGTGAACATAGCAACTCCTTCCACTGCACGCGTACCTTCTAACTCAGGTATATTTACTTCAAGTGGGTCATCATCATCCGGTTCTCCCGTAATATTGTAGCTCTCCATCCAGTTGTGTACTGTCATGGTGCATTGATGGAAATTTGTGGTTACGATCGGGATTTCTTCAAATATCTTTTCCTTTATTATTTGTAGCGCAACATCGACTGTCGGGTGTTCACTTGTGAACTCAAATGTCTTGGTGGAGCTTACAACTAAGATTTCCCATTTGACAATTCCTCATCGCAACTCCATTGATGTGTACCAATTTCATGGTACCATTTCCAAAGTGTGGATGAATTGATGAACCCACTCTTGTCACAGATATTCTTGCCAGTTCTTGCGACAATGCTCAATATGTTCCACAAGATCTACTAGTTCTGTATACTTCTGATCGGGGTAACTGATATTTTCCCCAAATAAAACAAGTTTACAGTTACAAATTCCATTGTCGAGCTAGGTATTGATAAATAAAAAATCCTTCCCTAATATAGTGCCAAAGCATGGGTGTTGTAAAAACTCCTATTGTTCTTTTCATTAGCTTTCCTCCCACGGAATTGATATTTGGGTGTAATCCTATATGAGTATAAAACCATGTTAACACTAGATTTCTTCCACAACAAGAGTTGACAAATTCCTTAAGGTGCTAGACCCTCTATTGTTAACTACATGCTTGAATTCCTATCATGGATGACTATTGATCCTACAAACCAAGCATAGGCAAGAGCCCAATAAGCAATGTATAACTTTCAAAGGTTCAATTGATTCAAAACTAGTAGTTCCTTCCAAATATCCTTGGATTTATTTTATGAATTATCACCATTTGAAGTAAATCAATTATCCCTTTATTTCCTTAACATTCCTTACTATGGATATTTGTGTGATAATTTACGTAACTCATTAGTTGTTATGCTTTATCCAAGTTCTAAACAAAGTCAAAGTGGTCAATATAGAATTTTCTTGGTAAGCTTTGCATACTTAATATGAAACAAAGTGATCAACATGGAACATCCTTCAACACTCTTCAAACTAAATATGAAGGAAACTACATTTTACCATGAAGGTTTGAAAGATCAATAAAATAAAATAAATTTTGTTGTATAATTGAGCTAAAGCCATAAAACTTGGAATTTAACTATATAAGTATTTAAGGTCAACTTTCAATGAGTAATTTTTTTATCAATTTCACTTCATCTTAGCTTTAAAGTGCTTTCATCAATCTTTAAACCATGTGGGCTTGTAGTTGCATTCCACAAGGTCTTCATAACACAAATCAAGTCTCTGAATTCTTTGTGGTGTACATAAATAATATAACCATGGATGCAAACAAACAAAGTGTTTCTAGCTAGATTATTTGACTATTTGCATTACAATAGTAAATATTTAGTTCATAATGGTTAGTGATATAAATTTGAAAATTTTAAGTGCAAATTTTATTAACTAACATAAATCCATTTTTCACTAAGGATCTCCCATACAAACTTTTCTTAAAGTATTGAAGGATCAAATATTTTACAATACAAACTTTTTCTTATAGTGTAAACTTTTTAGTTAAAGGAATTTGTTTCCTTTAGGCATTAGGGAGATTCTTTTTAACTTTGGATTTAACAAGTGTGGAAGGGATCAAATACTTTACAATACAAACTTTTCTGAAAGTGTAAACTTTGTAGTTAAAGGGATTTGTTTCCTTTTAGCATTTTAGAGACTCCTACTCATAGGTGACTGAAAGTTAGTTTAGCTTTTTCATTTCTAACAAGATCAAGTTTTATTTAATTAATTACTTAATTAAGTGTTATAAATGTTATTCTCTTTACATTTGATTCTATATTTGTGAAGATTCTTTGCAATCATTAATATTGATTATGAATTTAAATATTATTATTAAACTGTAAAATTTAATATCTATTTATGTATATTAAATTTAATTTTAATATATACATGTAAAAAAAAATTAATTTTAATTATAAATATATATAGCATATTTTTTATTTCTTAAAACTATATTATGGAGATAGTGAAACATCTCACTTATAAATATTTGTAACATTTTTATAATTTCTCATCTTAAACACATAATTACTTTCTTTCATATAAAATGTTACTCCTTTGAAATTATACAATGCCACAAAACAAATCATATTTAAAAATAATAATTTTCCTACATCTAAAAGAACATTACCCATTTTCAAATTTAAAAAAGAAAAGTACATCTAAAAATAGCAGTGCCCATTTTAATGGAGTATCTTTGCAGACTCTTTTACGTAAACGAAAGATGCCCGTATTTACTTCTGGTTTCCTATGCAGTCATATATACTTTGGATTAAAATATGTGCGTATCCATTAACAAACGACCTGTATTTCTGTACCTTCTTGTATATCTCCAGAAAGCAAGAGAAACAATAATAGAGAAGGCAAGCGACAGTGGCCATTGAATGATATCAAGAATTTGAGAATAATGGAAACAAATAACAATATAATTGAAACAAAACCAATATATGTATTGGAAACCAATGAAAGAATGGATGTCATTGAACAGATTACAATGAAGGGTAGGGTTTAGAGATTTAAGGAAGTGAAGCTGATGCATGCTCATTTGCATTCAGAAGAAGTAGCTGAAGTTAGAAGAAGAATTAGTTGCATTGAAGTTGTTGGATAATGATAATTGTCATCTAACCTACCCAAGTCTTGAAGTTAGAAGAAGTAGTTGTTGCATAATGCAGTCTGTCTTCACCTCTGGTTGCCCATTCATTTGTGTTCCCTACCCAAGTCTTTCTCTCTGCTGTTTTAGATTATGAAAAATAAATTTCCTTGTTGTTTTGGATTATGAAATTTTTTAGGTCTTTCTCTCTGCTGTTTTAGATTATGAAAAATAAATTTCCCTGTTGTTTTGGATTACGAAATTTTTTAGGTAATCAGTTTTCAAGGACACACAATTACTGAGGTATCAAATTAAATTTCAGTGGTAGTCTGTTTTCGAGGACAGGGAATTGCAGAGTATCAAATTTTGACAGAAAAGAAATTCATTATCAACCTTAATAAGATATTAAAAACTGTAGTAGAAGGGGAATTGAAATATACCAGCTCGGCCAAAAATATCGGTGTTTGATAATTTGGTTTATGAGATCATGTAATTCATTTTCAATTACATTCTCAGAGAGGACAAGAGTGCCATGGTCCACTTATCAAAAAATATTGAAAATTGTGATATACAGGGCATTTATATTATTAAAAAAAATTAGTCCCATGGACTATTACGGAATTTGTATACATTATTGTATGTATCACAAAACAATGAAAGAATGGAGGTCATATACCAGAATAGAAGGAAGAAGATAATACTTAGAAGGGCAGGGTAGGTTTCAAGAATTCATCAACCAGAAGATGGAGTTGAATTGATTTCAGAGCTCATTTGCATTCCAAGGGTAGCCCCTGGGGAAACCTCTTGGTGTCAGCACAGTAATCATAGATCATATAGTTATTTCGCACCCACTGGAGCTTCTGCTCTTCGTTGCTGTCCAAAACCTCCTCTGTGGCCAAGTTAGAAGAAGAAGTAGCAGCATTAAAATTGCGGAAGGATGCAACAAAGGGATCTTTAGTCCAGTCTGTTTTCACAAGTCCACCTCTGGTTGCCCAATCTTCCGCATCCCAAAGGCTGGAGTAGAGCCTCATTGCTTGGCTCTTAGGATAGTGAGAATTGTTATCCACTCCAGTCAACTCTTTCTCCCTGTTTTTTAACACTCGAACAGGAGTCTCGTCTACAGAAAATCTGAACAACAAACATGTATATTTATGTTAGTTCCAGAAATTGATTGTATTCTATTGGATGGATGAATGAAACAGTGGGCCTAATTAGAATACATGTATTTATTACCTGCATTTTATATTAGGGTCTAGATGGATCTATTGATTTTTTCTTAGATTTGTAAGGTTTTCTTAGTGTTATAGTGGGATATTCTATCCAATGGAGGTTTAGTCCAGGAAATGGCGTATATTGCCAACTGTCAAGATCCTGGAAATTGTGTCTCGCTTTTACGTGTCAACATAAGTTAATAATCTGAAGGTGGTCTCTTTAACAATTTTGTTTCTGAGATTTAATAATCTGAAGGTGGTCTCTTTAACAATTTTGTTTCTGATATTTAATAATCTGAAGGTGGTCTCTTTATAAGGATAACATTAGTAGATTGGTACATATGTATGCTTGGCCTGACCCAGCTTTTTTTAATACGAGGTCACTATATTATTGCAATTCATTGAATGACTACTGCTCGCTTCTCTAATGATATTGCTGCTCTTGGAACAATTCCTTGTCATTGTCTTTCTGAATGTGCATGTCATGATTATCATCCATGATTAATTTGCTTCCATATGGACTAGCTGCTTCTTGTGAATTTCATTAAGAATTTTCATGAAAATGGTCCATTCCAACCTCGAGGGAACGTGATATATAATTTGATAGAAGTTCAACTTTAATATCTTGATCTTTGAAAGATCAAGATATTAAAGTTGAACTTCTCTCAAATTATATATCACTTTATTTTTTTATTCTTTATATGATTATATTATCCTCTATAAGTATTAAGCATTTTAAATTAGGAATTATGCATATTTATTTAGAAAAATTGTGAAATGTATTTATTAAAAAACATCAATAATATCATTTTCCAATCATTTGATTTTTCGATTTAAGAGAGAAGAAGAACCAAGGTTTAAGTATTCTCAACTCCTAGGATGTTCTTGAAGCTTCGACGGCTAGTGATAGGGTTTTCTTGGAGGCTTTGTACTTGTGTGATTAAAGAATACTTAAAGAAGACTTGAGTTTGGTTAGGTTTACAAAAAAAAAAAAAATTATGCTTCTGCATGAACTAAACTAATGGAAAAACTTTAATCATACTTAAATTTGTGCCCGAATTATATCAGTAGTTGATCTTTATATAGTTAGGATTTTTTATTTTTTATTTTTTACTTTTATCTCGATTTGATGATTACCCTTATTATTCAGTGCATTGAAGCTGTAAGACCTTTCCTCTATGGAATCCTGGATATTACCTCCTTCGTCTAGGTTAAAAGCGCATGGCTCGCTTTGCTTTCTAATATACTCAGCATGACTTATTTCCAGGCTATTATTTTCATTATTTTCGCTGATATTTTGATCATGATGAATGGTGAATGAATTAGAGATGACGTTTATGGAATCTTGGATTTGTTTTGTTTCTATAATACATGTTTGACACAACACTTGTGGAGATCATTCTCAAATACCAAGGAACCAAGTAGTACCAATAAAGGTACAATTCTAGAAAACCCTAGACTCTATCGCACAAGCAACAAAGCTCATTAACGTCAAAGGATTCATTGATGAACTTGGTTACAATTAGAGGTTTTGTTATTCTATTGGACCTCCTTATATTTTACAATTAGAGGTTTTGTTATTCTATTGGACCTCCTTATATTTCCAAGTATTTAAGGGGATATTGGACCTCCTTATATTTCCAAGTATTTAAGGGGATATTGGACCTCCTTATATTTCCAGGTATTTAAGGGGATACATCTTTCTGGTTATTTAGGGGTACAAGTCAATATAAACAGTCTCTATACATAGATTCACATAATTCAACAAACAGACTAGAAAAGTTGTTGAAGTTGACATGTATGCCTCAATCATGTTAATCTATTATAGAGACCACCATCTAAATTGTTGATGTAATTTTGATAAAAACATATCATAGAAAGAAAACTTTAAACTTTAAAATATAAAATATAAACTATACTTTCAAAAACCACATTGCAACTACACCCTCTTGAAAGTATCACCCTAAATGTAAATGATGATTCAAATTAAGTAATTTCCTTTACTATTGGCATGGTCATTGTAAACTATCGACACTATGTAATAAGATACAAAATTATAAAAATTACATTTTAATTGTAATGAATTCAACATTTGAAATTATGTGAGTTAAGTAATTTAGTCATTTCATCTTTATTGTCTTGCTCTGTCACTATATAAGTGGTGTGTCTGTATTAAACTTTGAATTATTAATATACTAAAGAGTTAAACTATGAAGCACTGCCTTAACTAATAAACTTTGTTGTTCATGTACATCAGATTTTACATTTTGAAAGAAGCATGACAATACCGCAACGAATCCAACTAGATTTTCCCAATGGTTTTGGGACTTAGATTTCCATATCTTCCCAATTATTCAATTTAGTACTAAATACAGCCAGAACAAGAGAAGAGTTTGAGAGGGCTTGGGAAGCTTTAGCTCAACAAGAAGAAATTATTGACCAAATTAGAAATGCAAGACAACAAAATTAAAAAATATATATATATATATATAATCTTGCTTTTTTATATTACCTACTTTTTTGTAGGCATTTTTTTTTTCAAAATACTATGTCAAATTTCCCTTTATGGATATGTATTACCTATGTTTAAATGTTAATATATATATATTCTATTGCATTTGTATATTACCTACTTTTTTGTAGCTATTTTTTTTTTCAAAATACTATGGAGAAGTAGCGTTGTTTTTCAAAATACTATATGAAATTTCCCTTTATGGATATGTATTACGGAAATGTTTA
>LPNX010635176.1:7644-22360 GCA_001517045.1 Pseudotsuga menziesii
TGACCACGATGATGATGATGATGATGATGATGACCATGATGATGATGATGAGGATGAGGGTGATGAATGATGATGAGGAGGAGGAGGATGAGGGTGATGAACGATGATGATGAGGATCGAGGTTGATGATGATGATGATGAGGGTGATGATGATGATGAGGATGAGGGTGACGATGAAGATGATGATCAGGATCATGAATATGATGATGAGGATGAGAATTATGAGGGTGATGAGGATGAGGATTAGGATGAGGGTGACGATGAAGATGATGGTGAACAATGATGGTGATGATGAGGAGGATGATGACTATGATGATGATGATGACCATGATGATGATGACAATGATGATGATCATGATCATGATCATGACGATGAGGATGAGGGTGATGAACGTGATGATGATGAGGATGAGGATTATGATGATGATGATGAGGAGGATGCTGATGATGATGAGGATGCTGATGATGTTGAGGATGAGGGTGTCGATGAAGATGATGACCATGATGATGATGATGACCATGATGATGATGAAAATGATCATGATGATCATGATGATCATGATCATGATGATGAGGATGAGGGTGATGAACGTGATGATGATGAGGATGAGGATTATGATGATGATGATGATGAGGATGAGGATTATGATGATGATGATGATGAGGATGCTGATGATGTTGAGGATGAGGGTGTCGATGAAGATGATGACCATGATGATGATGGCAATGATGATGATGACGAGGAGGAGGATGAGGGTGATGAACGTGATGATGATGAGGATGAGGATTATGATGATGATGATGATGAGGATGCTAATGATGTTGAGGATGACCATGATGATGATGATGACCATGATGATGATGACAATGATGATCATGATGATGATGATGATGATGATGATGATGATGATGATGAGGATGAGGGTGATGAAGGATGATGATGAGGATCGAGGTTGATGATGATGAGGATGAGAGTGATGATGATGATGAGGATGAGGGTGACGATGAAGATGATGATGAGGATGATGGTGATGAGGAGGAGGATGATGAATATGATGATAATGAGGAGGATGAGGATGTTGATGAAGATGATGATGATGGTGAGGATGAGGGTGATGAACAATGCTGATGAGGGTGATGATGAGGATGAGGATGAGGGTGACGATGAAGATGATGATGAGGATGATGGTGATGATGAGGAGGATGATGAGTATGATGAGGAGGAGGAGGAGGAGGGTGATGATGAGGAGGAGGAGGATGGTGATGATGACCATGATGAAGCTGATGAGGATGAGGGTGATGATGATGATGAGGATGAGGATGAGGATGAGGATGATGATGATGAGGATGAGGATGAGGATAAGGATGAGGGTGATGATGACCATGATGATGATGATGAGGATGAGGGTGATGATGATGATGAGGATGAGGATGAGGATAAGGATGAGGGTGATGATGACCATGATGATGATGATGAGGATGAGGGTGATGATGATGATGAGGGTGATGATGAGTATGATGATGATGATGACCATGATGATGATGATGAGGATGAGGATGATGATGGTGATGATGATGATGAGGTTGACGATGATGATGAGGTTGACGATGATGATGAGGTTGATGAGGATGAGGATGATGACGGTGATGATGATGATGATGATGAGGATGACCATGATGAAGCTGATGAGGATGAGTGTGATGATGTTCCCAATAATGAGGATGATGATGATGGTGATGAGGATGAGGGTGATGAGGATGATGATGATGATGACCATGATGATCATGATTAGGATGAGGATGTGAGGATGAGGATGAGGATGATGATGATGATGGCCATGATGAAGCTAATGAGGATGAGGGTGATGAGGAGGAGGAGGAGGAGGAGGAGGAGGAGGAGGAGGAGGATGAGGATGAGGGTGATGACATATGATGATGATGATGATGACGATGATGACCATGACGATGCTGATGAGAATGAGGGTGATGATGATGATGATGAAGATGAGGATGAGGGTGATGATGATGATGATGAAGCTGATGAGGGTGATGGTGATGACGATGATGATGAATAATGATGATGATGAGGAGGAGGAGGAGGAGGAGGATGACTATATGATGATGATGATGAAGATGAGGATGAGGGTGATGATGATGATGATGAAGATGAGGATGAGGGTGATGATGATGATGATGAGGATGAGGGTGGTGATGATGATGAGGATGAGGGTGGTGAACAATGATGCGTTAGAACAAAAACAAATTAATTAAAATTTACCTATAGCACCATTAGAATTTACCTAGTTCAATTATGCTAGCAACATTAAAGAACTTCCATGAAGTAATCTAGAGTGGGAACCCACCACCCATACAAATTTGAAGTAGCTAGTGACATTGTGAATCTAGAAGCCATACCACATAAATTAGCTCTGAACATAATTCTATATATCGCATATGCAATATGAGTAATCTATAACGCATATGCGATATAGCTTATTCATATCGCATATGCGTTATATCGCATATGCGATATGGATAAGCTATATCGCATATGCTTTATATCGCATATGCGTTATTTGAAAATTTAAATAATTGGTGGGATTAAGGTTTGGCATTAGGTTTGGAAGCAGCTTCAAAATACCGAACCTATTGGCTAGGACAAATCAACCAGGGCTATTGCTTGTCTTTTAGAACTCTATCAATATGCTCAGATTAGATGCCGTGTTTTGATATGACATACACAATATTTTTTTATGAAAATGTACAATATTGTAGAGTACGAAATGACGATTCTGAATATGTAATTTTTTCCTTCAAAACTATGTTTTATTTATTTATAATTATTTTTCTAAATGACACACGTTAGTTTTCGAAAATACATACATCGATTTTTTGTTATATAACTTTCGATTTCCATCACCATTTCCCAAAAAAACTATATGGTGCACTAGACGAGATCAAGCTCTATAATATTATATTAAGAAATCAAGGATTTCATTAATTTGCCCCTAAAGTGTTGCACCCACACATAAGGTTTTAATTTCAAACTTTTCTGACTTCAATAATTAATAATAATAAAAAATAATTCATGAAAAATTCCGAATAAATAGTGTTGCACTAGGCCCATATGTCCTTTATATGTCTGCAATATTTTATCCCAAATGGAAATCATTTACCTCATATATTGTTTCACCCGCACAAACATATATGTTAAGATGTGCTGAAAATTTAAAAACCCACTTTCACGGAAACTAATTTTATAATCATTTACACACATTTTCTCTACATAAATGCTATATATTATGAAATCTGATTCAATTACCTATCTTTTCTATTTTTACTTCATCTTCAAATAAGTTAGGGAAGTACCCCTAATTTTCACCTAAAATCAAAGTTTTCCGTTTATTCCAGTATTATGTGGCATCTAAAGTGTCCTTAAAGGAGTCCATGATTGTGCATCAGCCCTGGTTCAATTTTTTATAATTTTAAAACCCACAGTATGAACTAACGTGATAGGATATTGGTAAATAAGTGAAGCCCCTGTGTTGTAGAGGTGATTACTGAAAATCATATTAAGGGTTCAAAGAGAGGCCACAAGAAAGCAAGGAAGGATTTCAGATCAGATGGTATAAAGAGGGAAAGTCAAAAAGAGTTTGACAGGAAACTTAATGAAATAGAAGCAAGGATTAGTGTATTGATATAGTTGCTACAGGAAGGGGAAGATGCAGAAGACCAATATAATGGATGGAAATTGAGTAAAAAGGTGAAATATCCCATACTAAAATGATATGCTATAAAAATCAAGCACAAGTTGATTTCTTGGAGGAAGAAAGAGATAAAGTTCAAAGAAGTTGACCATGAGTAGATAGTTGACAAATGTGAACCAAATGAAGGTGTATACCTTGATGAAGGGGAGGAAGAAACTGATGATGAAGATTTTGTTGAAGAAATCAGGGGTGTAAATAGTTCACAATAGTTTGAAGAGAAAGAAGAAGAGATCAGAGCATCTGAGAAAAAGGAAGAAGTTCACATTATTTGTGAACATGACCAAGGTGTCTACTTTGATGAAAAAAGTAATGGTCATGTTGAAGAGAGGTCTGTTGAATATCTCAATGTTTTTTATTCATAATCAAATCAGCATGAATAATCATAGATGAAAGAATCAGCAGAGGCTGAAGAACCTTATGATTGTTATGCTAATGATTTTTTTTTACTGCATATTTCCAAGGCAAAGAAAAATGACAGTTGCTGAACATTGTCAGGCGGATTGGAAAGGATAAAAATGAATCTAAAATATCAGAGGAAAATATTTTTTGAGGAAAAATATGGAAATTCCAACCAGAAAGGAGAATTTTGAGGAAAGAAATAGTCAAGTTGTTGTAATGAAGCAATGGAAGAGGATTTTGGAATCCTTGAATACTTTAGGAAAATGGATGGTAACAATTTTGATAATATTATATGTGAAAAATGTATTCCAAAGAAACTATATAACAGTTGGCAACAAAGGGGAAGATTGGATGAAGAGATTGACGAGCTATGGGAACTTATGAGGAAATATTGTAAAGAGAAATACTATGAGGAAAACAAGGCACTCAACATTAAGGAATAGTTGGTTCTACAAGTCTACAACAACAAGGAAATGGAATATGATCAACTACAACATAAAATGTGGGATATAAGAGAATTGAGGATTGAGGGAACATGACTAGGAGATCATGTTTTTTCTTTCACCTTGAGAGTCTAATGTAGGGACATCATGCTCTCATTTAAATTTATAAATGTTGGTTAGACCTTAGAGTTATGACACTATCCAAAAGAAGGTCGATTATAAATATTTTGTAAATATATCTAAAGTTTTATCATAGTTGGTAAATGTACACTTAGAAGATCCTAGATAGTGACTAGGTGTGATTAGATTCATGAGTCATTAAGGGATAAGGTTAAATTTCTATTTTATAAATCAATTACATAATTGTAATGGTTTGGTTGTGGTGGAGTGGGAAGTTGATTTTCTTCCATGCATATCTTGCAGGAAATAATGGAGTAGGAGGCAGAGGTCGTGATAGAGGGTACATAGTTCAAGGGATGCCAAGGCCAAGAGGAGGCCAATACATGATGTGAACAAGAAGTACATAGGTAAAAGAGTCCTATGTTTATTGAGTTCCAATAAAAATATTATGCATTCTTGAACTATATGTGTGAACGCTCTTTTGTATTGTGCAATTCCATTTCAGATCAATCTCTATGTAAGATTGTGTTTTATCTCTTGTAGTATGTGGATGAACAACTGTTAAATGGTAAATGATTATTTATTGAGTGAATGAGAATTGTCACTTGGGTGCAAGGGACTGACCATGTCTCTGTTTAATTGAACATGATCATTGGTTTTAAGTAAGAGTGTAGCGTTGAATATGTAAGAGAGTTAGTATTTTATCATCCAAAATTTGGGAATCACTTGTAAATGTGTTGTATAGAAGAATTGAACTCTTCGAGAATCAAAATCACTTTAAAGACTAAGGAAGATGCGTTGGGTAATTTTGTAATTTCAATATGGGTCTAATTTCTAGAAAACCTAGGCATTTTTATATCTTTTGTTGAAAATTGCAAATAATGGAGTGATTGATAGTGGAAATGAGGTTTGTGAATTTGAATTTAAAGAAATTTTATGGTGAAAATTAGATATCTAGAGGCCTTGCTCTTGTTATATTGTATCTTTGGGAGTGAAATAAAAATTCTTGTGTGAATGAAAATTGTTGAAACCTTTGAACTTTGACTAGGTATTAAAAATAATAAAAACAATGTGATCATTTGATTCAACAACACAGAACTTTGTGGAGTTTCTTCCTTCTGTTTAAAAATATGAAATGAAATTGTTGAGTTTATTCATTGGATGAACACTGAACTTGAGCACCCAAGAGTGTGTTTTGGTAGGATGGAAGTAGAGAGAAATTTCTATTTGGGTATTAATGATTGTTTACTCCCAAAAGAAAGAGACTTCCGCTCCATTTACCCATGACCATGTCATACAAATCTTGTTCAACGTTTCTGGGTAAAGGTTGAAGTTGTTTCGGTAAGTTGAAGGTGGAAAATCAGAAAATAAAGTAACTCTGTGTTTTTCTTTGTTCCTCACTACAAGCTTGGCATATTGATGTAGTTCTATTAGTTTCTTCTTTTATTTTTTGGGTTGGCTTGTTTAGACAAACGGGTTTGAAGTTGTGGGCTCCACAGTAGTCGTTGATAGAGAGGTGGAACGATGGGAACCAGGATGAATGGTTGATTAATGTTTGGGAATTGGGAGTTTTGTGTATGTTCTCCTTGGGCCTGCATCATTACCACTATCCAACAAGTTCCCTACTTGGGATATACTTCAAAAGAAGGGGAAAGGGGGGCCAAGTATATGTATCTTATGTAGAAAACAGAACCATAATGATGCTCATTTATTAGTTGGGTGCAATTTCTCTAAAAAGGTATGAGAAAGTTCGAAAACATTGTTGAATGGAGCAAACAAATGGGATGAGAAATTTTTCGTAAGCCTTTACGTCTTAGTTCCAATATCACGAGGTAAGTGAATTTATAGAATTTTCTATTATCTTTATTTTGGATACTGTCTTTTGTAGGAATGAAATAATTTTTCAAATTGCATCTTATTCTCTAGAACATGTATCTTTTGGGTGAAATTATGTTATGAAAAATATAATTATAATGTCAAGGAGATTCTACAACATTAACTTTAATCGATGATGATTAATGCAAATCTAATATCAACTGGAATATCTGATGATTAATGAATCTATCCCATGGGATTTCTTTAATAATGATTTATAGGTTAATCCCAAGAAATGTGGAGTAAGGATGTTTTTATTTTAAATCTCCTCATTCCATACTTTTCATTGAGTCTTAGAAAAGGGACTTATAACTAAAAAGTTATTAACATTGGTGGGTCTCTTATAAATAAGCATTAAGAAAAATATGGGTAATCTCAAAATATATGAGGATTCTAAAATTATAGTGAACTATTTAAATGGAAAGCATTGATACAAGATGTCATGGATAATTTCTTAGCTTTAAGAATACCTTCCACTTAGTTTGATCCTCATATATATTTGAAGAATGCAATACAAAGGTTTATACATTTTACAAAGTAGCCCTATCATTAGAGAAGGAAATATAAAGTTAAAGTTAAAGGAGGAATGAGGGTGTTATTATCGATAAACCCCTTTTCTTTCCAATTGAAATCGTTTAATTTTATTCTCAGATACTCATGCTAGTTTATATTCCTAGTTTGGAAGGTTTAGGTCTTTTGGGGATCATTCTTGGTTATTTTCTTTGATCAATCACCAAGTTTGGATATGTGATATGTATTTATATGATATTGTACTTTTGTTTATGTTAGAGTTTGGGTTGTCTTGATTATTGACGTAACTTGTTTTATTCTTAGTGTAGAAATCCTTTGAAAAAAATAATAATATTTTATGTTTGGGAATTTTATATATATATTTTTTGGAGGGGATTTTTTAAAAAATAAATACAATTTTATTATATTTTAAATATTATTAATTAAAATGAATTTAAAGTAGGGATGTGTATCATTTTCTTATTAATAAATATTCTAAACATTTTTTATATAGAAATTTTAATATACTTATAAGTTAATTAGTTAAAATAATAATAAAAAAAATGTAATTTTATTATTTTTATTAAAAATGAAATCTAATTTTACTATGTATAAAATATTGTTACTTTAAATAAATATAGAGTGGTGTGTATACACTAGCTTGGTATTTATCTTAAGAATATGGATTTTAATATTTTAATTTATTTATATATGTTTATTTTTTCTTTGTAATAGAAAGTTAAATATTTCAATTATGCAAATCTATTTTAATTTTAAATTTGTTAAATATCGTATCTATGAGATGTAAAATAGTTGGTGGTGAGGTATGGTTAAAACGCCCTCTAAGCGAAAAGGTCATTGATTGAAATCTCATGGATACCAAAAATCCAACCATGTTAAGGGTTGGTGTGGTTTAGGTCAGGTGTGATCCCTAAATAATCTTGATGGTTTAAATGCCCCTAGTTTGTGGTAATTTAGCCAATTGAAAACCTGCTAGTCAAAAAGATTCTTCCAAATCAACAAAAAAATTAAATATTTCTTAAATATCATAAATATCAATAAGAATCAAAAGTAAATTAAAATAAGTATATACATATCTTAGCACACGAGGTTAATCTTTCTCCATGAGTAAATTTTGTTTACAAGCATTTTTTTTATCAATTTCATCGATTTGTTCTTTCATGATTGAAACTTATGGGAGAAAAAAAATGATAGTAAAACTTATGGGAGAAAAAAAATAAATGATAGTATTGGAATTTTTTGGGCACATAAGTTGTTATGATGTGCCATTTGGATGCAAGATCTACATCTCGTAGTGGTGTGTTATTGCATTTGATTTACATGTATCATTTATATGTGCTTTATATTGGTGTGGTTATGTGATTATAAATGAGTAGTGTATTTTTTTCGATGAGTTATGTATGGGGTTCACTAGCAAGGAAATATCATATCACGTCCATTCATATTGGCGATTTGAATACTCCTATAAACCTCAAAATATATTTCCACGTATTAAGGGTTCAATGAGGTTTTTTTAATTTGGCATAATAATATACATATTGAGGGTTATTTTATTTGGACACACTGAGGAATAACCTCAAAATTGTGGGATGGAATCATACCTCCAAATCATGGGCTCAATTCATACCTTTGAATCATGGTTTGGATTCATATTAGTCCCATTTTTTGCTAAGGAATAACCTTCAAATCACAGACTGAATTCATACTTACAAACCATATGATGGATTCATATCAGTCCTAACTGCTGCTAAGGAACAACCTCCAAATCATGGGATGTATTTACTAACCATCAAATCATTGAACTTATAAACTCTTTTTTTTAAGAATATTTGTTTAGGTTGGGGTTTGGATGGGTATGGAGATTCAATCAAACCTTTCTTTGAGACAACCAAGAAAAGTGAGATCAATATTTCTTGGCTCACTAGAACCAAGAAAAAATAGATCAATCTTTCTTGACTAATTATTTCTTTCAACCTTTTGTATTCTCACATTGCCAATTAGGAATAGTCGTTACATTGAGTTATATTTGGCAAATTCATAATTATAATTTCAATTCTTATATGAAAGACATTTGTTTTAATATGGTATTGGAATTGACATGAAAATAGGTTAAAATATAAATCCTTATTTACATATCGTATTTGTTGCCATTACCATGAAATGGTATAATATAAGTTTCACCAACTGTGTATCTTTATAACTATTGCATGCTTGAAACTTAACAATGGATATTTTTCCCTCTCTTGTAAAGATAAAAAAATCGGTATAACCTAAGAAAAGGTAACTAAATGTTGTTAATTCACTTGATTGAAAAAATAAATGTAGAGGAAGTAGAGTCAAATCATTGCATCTTGTGAATGACCCAAATCCAAGATATGCACATGATCATATGGTGTTAATGGAAAATGAGAGGAATTTTTCTATGCTCATTTGGGTTCAAACATCAACGATATTTGTTTTGACAGGAAGTAGGAAATTCCATCCACTAAAGGGTTTCAATTTTTCATTTTTTTGGATTTTAATTCATTAAGTTAATAGAAAACACGAGCTATATATGGTTATACTTGTATTTACATATTAAATTGCTATATTTGTAGGCTATGTTATGAAACATCTACTCAATCGCCCTACAATCCTGGAGGGATAATTATTAGAATTATATTATTATTGTATTTAGGATCATGTTTTCTTATACTAAGAAGCGTTATGAATCTTGTTTTTTACAACTTGATAATATGATATAAAGGGGATATTGAAAATGGGTTGATAAAAATGGATACCTACAATATCTAGTGAAATTTGGGGTTTCCTTAATTGGAAAGGTATATTTGGAGTGGGTTTCAATAATAAAATTTTAGGAAGCAGTTTCCAATATTTACTGAAATTGGGATACTATTTAATATCCTACGAATGGTCTTTATATGTCACAAGTTCACTGAGTGAACCCCGTGGAGTTACGCAACAATATACATCTATATGTGCTTTATATTAGTGTGGTTATGTGATAATAGATGGGTAATGTTTTTTTTTGTTATGCAACAATATTGTATTGGAGAAAAGAAATAATGTTGGAAGGTAAAACTAAATATAGTTGTTTTTTAGATGAGAAAGAAAAATTATAAATACATATTTAACATTAAAATTATTATTATTATCTTTCTTAATTTAGTTTTGTTAGTGTGGTGAAAATGTAAATCTTATATTTTACTCGAAGAGATAAAAAAAAATTAGTTGAAAGCACAAGTAGGTTTTAGATGGATGAAAAAGTTCTATTTGGAAGACCTGATACATATTGTTTAATGTTTTGATTAATTAAATCAATACTTCAATTCTTAGTTGTGAAAATATAGTGTTTAAACAAGAACCACAAGGTGGAAATGTCCCTAGAGGTTATTGCAAGAGAAGGTGTAACTTTGTTTTCAACTATTAAGGAAGCAAATATGTTGACTTGAGTTTTTTTCGATATTATACATAAATTTGAATATAAATTTTTTGTTTTTAATATAAACCAAAAAAATCATTAGCATCTTTATATAATCATTCAAGTTTATTGAGATATCCCATTTAACATAAATCCCAATAAATCATATACAATTACCAAGTATATAGAATCTCATTTAACATAAATCCCAATAGAAAATAGAATAAATAGCCTATTCATATTATGAACAAGGTAATTAAGTTTTGGCTTATCAATGGAGTAAAAAACTAAATTATTTTTCACAAGACACCCTATCCTTCTTGTAACACCCATGAAATTTAGGTTGGAAAGTTGGTCTTGGTTTTTTCCATTATTTGACTCAACATCTGACTCCATGCACAAAGAAAAAAATACTGAATTGAATGCTTTTAACAAAACTAGTAGAACATTATTAACTTTTGATAGGCATTGTATCTTAACAATTACCTAATAGCAAACTATGCATTTCAAATTCAAGGGATTTCAATGCTTGTTGTGGCATGTAGAAGACCATCATTACTCTGCTCCTGCTCTAATATTGCCAATGGTTTTGTTCTCAGCAGATATGCCTAGAATACCATTGGCATCGATATCAAACCAAAATTTTATGTGGGGAAATTATGTGGGAGCAAGGGGATGTCAGAGAGGTCAAATTTTCCAAAGAAGTTATTGTCCTCAGTTTGAGCTCTCACCATTATACACCTGAATCGATACACAAGGAACAAGTTAGTTGAATGATCGATTCGAAAATACATGCGCTTCTTTATGGGGATGGTTGAATGATTGAGTTGAAAATACTTGCTCCTTTGTGGGGATAGTCTAGTGTTCCTGGTGATCACAACACTCATAACACCAGGCTTAGTTTCAATCCATAGATAAAAAGAACTAACATCCAAAGCAACATATCTTGAGCTTTCTCATCATCCTCCTTACTGAAAATACCAGTCTGCATTGCAGCTCCTTATGTGATAGCCTCATCAGGGTTACTATTCTTGTAGATTTTGTTTCCATTAAATAAGTTTTGCAATGAGCATTTCACTTTGGCAATCATAGTAGACTCGTCAACAAGAATCATATCGTCGATCGATCCCTTGTCAATCCTGTGTGCATTGTTCAACATGATTAATGTGCTTCCTGAACAAGTCCATGTTAAACTCTTTAAATCTATCCCTATTAATGGTGGAATAAAATTCAATACCGTCATAGAGAGAGTCGATCTCAATGGTGGTCTTGGCAGTTGATGATAAATTTTGAGTTTCTTAGTCTCATGAAGGCTTTCACATTTTCAATCAAGTCCTTCGTATACTTTCTCTTAAAGAAATGCACAAACTTATGGTTCATTAATCTATTATTAAGATCTTCTCCTCCCAGATTGTTATCACTAGCAGTTTCCTTCACCTCAAAATCACAGTAATCAATAATCAAAAGCGAAACATTAAAAGTACCCACATCCAAATAAAAAACTAGAACATAGATCTCACCTTCAATATGAGCGTTATTTTCATGCCTATGGGAAAGGGAAATAGTAGTGGAATCATTGATGATTTGTACAACATTGAATCCAACATTGGGACCATAATCCTTGGTTTCCTGCCTCTAAGAATCGTTGAAATGCACAAGGATAGTTGAAAGGAACAAAGTTCCTCAATAATAGAATAACCAGTATGAGTAACGTATAAATTCCATAAAGGGAAAGTAATATAAAATAAGATGTATGATATATGATAGATTACAATTTGTAGCCACCTTTATATATTGTGTGGACAGCCATGAATGAAGGTCCACATCCCTTAACCTAGTATTACATATCACTAGTTAATATTTAATGTATTTATTATTATTGTTACATTTCCCTCCCCTTAAAGGAAGCCTTGTGCTCAAAGTTGTATTGATAGCAATGTCTGATTTCCTTTGAATGATCATATTGGGATCCTTTCTTTTTTGTATTTGCAACATTTGAGGAAATGAGCCGATACGAGTTACGGATTCCCTAGGCTAATTGTCGCATCGTATCTGCTATGGTCCATCCCAGATCTATTTTTATCGGAGCTATGAGATCATTTTGTGGGATGATTCATTCATCTCAATTGTTGCTTAGTATGTCAATATTTTCGCAAGTCCACATAAGTATTCTGTGAATATTCATTTTGACCATGTCATTGGTCAAAATGACGATTATAATTAGGATGTCTGTAAGGTGTAGGTGTTGTTTGTTCTTCTTTCTTTTGGACTACGCCGAGGACTGTCTTCACTTCCTTGATTTGATTTTTAGGTGCATTTTCCTGAATTTGTGCTTCTTGGCTCTCCAATAGTTTTTTATGATTTTGAATCTTTTCGATTCTTTCATCTTGCGACACTTTTTCAATTTCTAACTCCTTGATTTGATTCTATAGTTCCTAATTACGATTATTTAGAAATTGGTTTTCTTCTTGTTTTTCCAGTATTTTTCCTTCAAGGTCTTCACCGAAGTGTTCCCTCTTGCTACTATTTTTCAATTTTTTGATCTTTGTAATCAGTGTTTTGTTATGATTTCGTAGTCGACAAATCTCTTCGGTATTGCTTGATAATACCTTGTTGACTTTTGTCAATTCCAACTTATGTGTCTTCTTACTATCGTCATGTTGTTGTTGGAGTCTTTCTTTTTGTTGTTGATGATGATGTAATTCTGCTTCATGATTTCTTAAATTTTCATGTACTTGCGCCAATTCATCTTCTTTGTCGATGACGAATTTGTTAAGACGGCTAATTTATTCTTCCAATTCGATAATATTTCGATACAGATGTTCTTCGACTTTTTTTTACTTTATTATCTGGTCGTCAAGTTTTTGAACGATGCCTTCCAGACGTGATATTTTCTCATCTTTATATGCTAGCCTTTCTATGAGTTTTCTTTTACTATCTTCCAAAAATCCAATATTCATTTCTGAGGTAGTAATCCTTAGTTTCTGTTTGTCAATTTCGAATAGTAGACTATTATTGGCAATTTCGCACTCTTTTAGCTCATTCGAAACTGCCCGTAATTGTGATTGTAATTTTGGTATCATAGTCGCCATGACTTCTTGAATTCCAATTTTTTGAATTGGTCTTCTTGTTTGATAGCAGATTTCAGTTGATTGTCTAGCCTTCTTTTCTTTTTCTTTTTTAATGATAGAAGATCTTCTTTGATTAGGTTAAATAACCCCCCCTTTTTTTTCTTTTTTTTCCAAAAATAATATTCAATAATATTATTTCTTTCTATTTCTTTTCCTTTTTTTTGTTTCTTCCATTTTTCTTTTATAATAATAATTATTAATTAATTAATTGATAATTATATTAATATTTTTGATGATGATGGTGATGATGATGATGGTTAACGTCCCCTAAGACCAAACTTTGTTCTATCGGACCTAAAGAAGAGAATTAGTTAGTTTGCTTTAAAGTTATATTTCTATGCTCAAAGAGCTTGGAAAGAAGCGTCCCGAGCTTACTATAATTTTGACAGGCTAAAAGGTTAGGCATGTCGGTGTTGCAACAAAGATTATGAAACTGGGATCTAATGTGGGTGTACGCAGGGCACTCTAAGAGGAAGTGATTTTCATCTTCAATGTTCTTACTCTCACAAAGGTGGCAGATCTTTTCTACCCATGGTGTTTTAGGGACTGTCCAACGACCAGTTTCACTATGGAGCTCATGCGAGTTTGTTCTTATCTTAGCTATGTTAATTTTTTTCTTAGTAATAATTAAAGTAGAGAGATACAAGTTTTGATCTTCTAGAGTAGGGTTGATGACCTCTTTATAATATCTTAATTTTCTTTTAGCCTCTAAATCTTTCTCACACCACAATTTTTCTTTAAACTCAGAAGAAATAATATTTTTAATGTTATTAATATTCTGCAAAGCAACATTTTCATCGATCTCCCAATGATTTAACCAAGACCTGGTATCTTTATACCAGCCACGCTTGAGCCTTAAGTGGTTTTGGCTAGAGTTTAAAGCTAGCTTAGGGAGTCTATGGTCTCCCATGTTATTGATTTTATTTTTGTATAAGAGGAGTCTAGTCATAGCTAGGCTCTCGATGGGGGAAAGACCCACTTCTATAAGGAGAATAGGATAGGGTGTATTGTTTTTTATTTTGAGGTTAT
>LPNX010635176.1:22602-33844 GCA_001517045.1 Pseudotsuga menziesii
AAAGGGGGCAACCTTGCTTAACTCTGATATTACACTTAATATCTTTCGACCACCCCTCATTGCTTTTAAACTTGGCAATTACATTCTCGTAGAGCCTTATCGCGACAGCTCTCAGCTTGAAAGGAACCTTAAGCTCTTCTAACCTATAAACTATATATATAGTTTAATATATAGTTTTTTTTAAATAATAATTAATTATTGTATTAATTATTATATAATAAAAATCTTTATATTATTATTTTATATAATAAAACAAAAAATTGAACTATTATAAATATATTATAATAAATCAAATCAAAGTAAAACCAGGTTGAAGCTAGAAAGAAAAACCATGTGTTTGTTTTACTTTAAAAGCAAAACCATGTGCTTGTTTTACTTTATCTTTTCTTTTTTTTACTTTTCTTTTTCCTTTCTTTTGTTTTTTTAACTTTTTTTTTTTTTAATCTTTTTTTATGTTTTTCTTTTTGTTTTGGACAATGTCCAATATTTTAGGGAAACCCTAAAATAAGGCTATAAGCCAAAAATCAAACAAGGTCTGAGAATTAAATCCAAAGGCCCAGATGAGCCAAACGAGGCTCTGATACCACTTTAAAAGAACAAAGTTCCTCAATAATAGAATAACCACTATAAGTAACGTATAAATCCATAAAGGGCAAGTAATATAAAATAAGATGTATGATAGATGATAGATTACAATTTGTAGCCACCCTTATATATTGTGTGGATAGCAATGAATGAAGGTCCACATCCCTTAACCTAGTATTACATATCACTAGTTAATATTTAATGTATTTATTATTATTGTTACAATAGTGATGATAACCTTTGTTACTGTGGTCCTAAGATAAGATTCGGAAATCACATTCATATTTGTTTATATCATGTATGAGATCCCTTACGATGCAAAAGGCCTCTCCTCCCCTTTGTGTGTTGCAACAATGATGCACTTATCACCAGGTCCCGAAATGACCTTAAAAGACTAGATTTGCATAATGCTCTAAATAGATGAATTATAGAAATTCCTTCCAATAAACCACTTTGCATCTGCCAGAAAATTAACAAACCATCCTTATTTGAAAACCATAGCATAACAACAAACCCATAAAAATTATTCAAATTCCATAGAACTAGGAAGAATGTTAAAACTAAGATTGAAAACTATTTAACGATGCTTGTAATCTCATAAAAATTATTCAAATTCCATAGAACTAGGAAGAATGTTAAAACTAAGATTGAAAACTATTTAACGATGCTTGTAATCTAAATTTAATGAGAAGCATAAGGAAGTATGTTAAAACTAATATTAAAAACTATTAAACAATGCTCGTAATCTAAATTTAGTGGGAAACGAAGGAAATATGTTAGAACTGAGATTTAAAACTATTAAAAGATGCTCGTAATCTAAATTTAGTGAGAAGCATAAGGAAGTTGATGTATTACTATTTGAATACTCCAAGAATTTTAATTGAAGACTTAATCGTTTGATGTTAAAAGAACCCATCCCTAAACAGGAAAAAAATTGTGCCATTGAAAATAAGGTTAAAATGTAAGCAAATAAATTCATGGACCGACTTAAATCTTTGTAAAAAAGGTTTTATCACTCATAGGAGGACCTGCAACTTTTCTAAGTGAGAGCAATTAAAAAAAAATTCAAATGAAAATATTCAAAAAATTCCTAATCGTTTCCAGTCCTACAAAAAAGGAATCAAACCAAAATGATTAATTCAGAATATAACAAAATGTGATTACCATTTTTTTTAATTTATCACCTAGTTAGAATCAAAGCATGGGAATTACCTCTGAGCACATAGGTCACGCTAATCGATGTCGATCTTCCCTCTAGTTCCATTGCTCTACACCTCGAGCTAAGCTAAAAATAATGGCAGAGAAGAGTCGAGAGTTATAGGACCATTGTTAAACATCTCCAACGCAAAGCTCAAAAATAAATATAGAGAAGAGCCGAGAGATATAGGTCCAGACTCCATTGCTTGACACCTCCAACGCTAAGCTAAAAATAATGACAGAGAAGAGCTACGAGCTATAGATTTCTTTTAAGGAGAATAAATATAACCAATACCTTCCTCTATTTTCCTCATTGATAAGCTCACTTATGATTCCATTGCATTTCACGCTTCATCTTTTACACATGCACATTCCAAAATACCATTAAAAATTAAATAAAATCAAAATAAAACGTAAAACAAAAAAATATTATTTAATATTTGTGTTTTTCAAGACTAGTTCTACAACATTTCTTTATTAAAACCTGATTGCACATTGTGAAATCAATACCAGGAATAACTATCAATAAATGAGATTTTTTTTTCAAAATATGATAATTTGATAGCTTCAAGATTCGCCATTATATATGCAATGAAGCAACGACAAAATTTTCTCAAAACAAACTCGAGTCAGCTTCCTTGTTGACTGGTGTAGCCGTCTCAGTCAAATGTCTGCTAGAATATCGAAATAAAATAATCTCATGAAAAATAATATTTGATATATTTATATTAATGGCCCGAAGAATATGATTTGTCACAAAGTATTTCTCAGCGAATTTTCTAATGGGGAGAAAATCCAACTTTCAATTTTCTAATTCATTTCCAGTTTTTCCTTGGCGTTGTCGAACAATATGATGGTAGGCGATTACAGAGCTTGTACGCGAAAAATAATCCCACCCTTAGAAAATGATTTATTGAGTAAAGATGAAGAAAACATAATATCCAACTCCATCGTAGATAGAGATGAACAATATGGAGGCTTATAAAAATTGCAACAATCGAAAATGACTTCAACTCATATAAGATCAGGTTGAAGGAGTTGGAAACAACCATTGATTATATGAAAAAGGATCTTGAATCATCCAATCCCATGGAAGCGGAGAAACAGGTCCAGATCAATGATTTACAACAGTAACTTTTGGATATTGCGAAGGAAAAACGTGCCTCAAGGAGAAAAAAATTCACTACTCACTGAAATAAACAAATGTAGAGAAGAAAATGATTGTCTTCTCGAGATAATAAAGGAAATGGAGAGTCTTGTGTATAAACTTGAAGCTAAATATTTTATGCTTAGAGACTTGACAGAACCTTTGCAGTTGCCACCAAGTGGAAAATTAAAGTGGGTGCACGAAAATGAAAATAGAAAACTGCCATTACCAAAGCGAACACAACCAAATAAAAAAAACAATATCATAGATGTTTTCAAATATTCATAGTTTAAGTTTTAATCATATACGAAAAAATAATGTGAGGTTTCCTTTAACCATATGTTAAATAAAAATCAATATTGCTCAGCTAAACAACTGAAATGGAAAATTTGTGCATGGTCATGGGTTGATATACCAGATCAAGCGAGTATTAGTTCCTTGGAGGATGTATGGAATCCCATAGTAGGTGAAAACACGATGCCTTCGACCTCTATGCCAGGTAGTAGGACTAAACAATGACCTTAATCGAAATTACAACTCTAGTCGACCAAATACTTTGCATTCAAATCATTTCCTGAACACACAATCCATGGTCAACACGGTTTATAGATAATTATGGGTGTGTGCAAGAAGTTGATGGACCCTTTAGATGCAATGGTGGAGTGAAGTCATTCACTCTTCATCCAAAAAAAATAAATCAACCCAAGCAACACCGAACCTGCCAAGCCTAGTCCCAAGGCTGGCAATGGTCATGCCAACTAGGCTAGTAAACAAAATCGCGCCCCCGTTTTAGCAAAGGAAATCGCATGCGCGATTTCCTTTGCTAAAACGCGCACGCAATTCTTAAAACCTGTTTTTTATTTTAAACCGGTCGAGGCCATCTTTTTCTCATTATCGGCGCGGCTATTAGACGAACGAAGACGAAACCTCGACTGTCAATACGCGATTTTGGGTGTGCTTGAGCCCTCCATCACCACCTTTGGATTAACCTTCCCTTTGTGAGGTATTTTCTTCAATTTTTTTCATGTTTTTTTCATTTTTTACATTAATCCTTAGGTTATATTCAATTTTGTTTTTGAAAGACGAGGATGGAACATGAAGTAGGCATAATTACAAGAATTATCTTGGTTCAAAATTCTATAATGCAATATGAGAATTGAAAGCAAGTCAAATATCATACATGAATAGAAAATTTGATTATTAATATACAAATAACATTAATCCCAATAGATAAATGTTGATTTTAAAGAATGGACTTGTACTAATAAACTTACTGTAATTCTACATCCCTATAAAACTCTAAAATCCAGTGCACCAACCACTAATTGAATACAAGTTGGAGGTGCTTTCCATGAGAAGCATGGCTGCAAACCTCGTGAACACCTTGATTCCCAATCTAAACACCAAGAACTAAATAAGTGGCATTAGGGTGTCTAATAATCACCTTGTTTACGTTGGATCCTATTAGTCTTGTATTAGCACCCACATTATTGTCAATACTATCACAAATAAAATCAAAATATATACAGTGTTACTGCTTTTTCAAAAAGGGGTGATATATTGATCAATTGTTCTTGAGATGAGATCTATGGCTTCTTCATAGTTCATTCATCAAATATCCTTTCCCCATATTCATATGGTCTATGTGCCTTGGATGTACCTAGCAAAGATAGTGTGAGATGCGCTAGTGTTGTGATATCTCTTACCCTCTTTAACACTTAGAATGCTTGCTTATATGACGATGTAATTTCATGGGATGTTACTTTTATGCTTGTAAAATGACTCATAACACTTAAAGTTCTTAATCATTACTTGGTCTAACCCTAGTGTTATCATCATTATGCCTTACGAGTGTGTCATTTTGAACGTTAAGTTGTACCCTAGTGAATTAAGTGAGTGTTTTAACCCGTCACATACCATTTTTCCTAACCACTTTTCATTTCACTAGCCAGTTCATCCATCCCCTTCATGTTCCCCTTTGTAACTCACGGTAACTATCTAAGGTCTCATAGTTATTCCCATGTATGAACCCCTCAATAAAGTTAAAAAATATTCTAGTACTCTAAGGTCTATGTTGTTGAATTAAATTTCCCCTTGCAAAAAGCTAGGTTTCCTATGTCCCATGTTATCCAATCCAAATATAAAGTAAAGGGACTAAGTCAATGAAAAGGTTAAGAAATGCAAATAAATGAAAAATAAAGTAAAATGGGATCACAAAAAAGAGGTGCAAGGATAGGTGATCCATGGTAGCATTTCATTATAAGGTACACAAGTGGAAGAAAAATGTTAAACCCTAGCTCCCAAAAGTTAATGGTAGACCTATCACACTCAGTTACTATGATAGTTAATTTTCAAAGACCCCTTTCTTTCCTAAAGTACACATTCACTTCATTTACCCTCCCCTATCTTAAGAATCTAGGCTATGCACATTCAATTTTCAGATAGGCTATGAATCTACGCAATTTTAGATCTGAATATTTAACTCTCATTTTAGATCTGAATATTTAAGTAAAAGATGAAGTTTTCCCAATAGTCATATACAACACATTTTAGATCTCAGCCATTATAAGATTTTCTCACTGCTATGACATTGTATGGCCACATTACTTGGGTATCTCAACGTTCATTTCCAGAGATCTGTCAACAGGCTGCTACAGGCATGTAAAAAGCACCTTCTTACTATGTTTTTGGGTGTCTGTTTATTAGCCATTTAAATCATTGTTAATGGTATTTCCTTGCTATAATTTATGAGCATGTTATGTGAAGAATTTCCATTAAAATCTATCTTCAAGCAGTGATACATTATTCAAAAAAAAATTCAAATCAAAACAGCAGTGAGGCATTATCCGTGTTGAGTTAAAAAGCTCCTACAACCTTTCCATGTAAATCTTGGGGTTGAATATCACCCTCATCAAAATGATAATAATCTTCATTATTAATAAATGGCTTAGAAATTGATTACCAACTTCATTCAACAATATCCCCTCTCATTAACAATAAATAGCTTATGAATAGTCTAACACTCTAAATAGCTTCTGCCGCCTATTCTTTACTGTAAAATTCAAGATCAATCTTTAAATTTACATGATAGATTTAGTTTATATGTCAATAGTTATACAGTTTTCAGTTCTTATATATGTCATTATATCATGTGTTTATATTTCTAATGATATTTTATTTGTATTTATGATTGCAGTGGCTGCTATGGATCGTAACAATGCAGAGATACTGAGTTTCATTGGCCATTTGAGAGAGATAGGTTCAGCTTGGAGGGGTGGAGATGAGCTTTGCCACTCCCTGTCAGATTAATTTTTATCCATTGTTGATATGATCGCAATATCGAATGATGCATTGTATAGCATCGCATCTTACAGGGAGAGAAAAAGGAAACAATATGCTGATGGCTTGAGTTACAATGAGGTAAAAAAGCTGAAAATAACAAAACAAGCCATCTATTCATTGTTTAGACTGCCTGGGACGGATGACATCCCAGATATCAATAGGCCACACATTTCTATTGAGTGGTGCACTTTTCCGCCCATCAGAGACAACTGGATGGATAGGTGATACATGGTTTTTTACATCCCCCCTCACAACAATAGGGAAGTACCGATGTACTTCCTCCGAAAATTGTATGCAGAGTTTGTTATGGGGAAACATGTCAACTATTTTGACATGTTGGGCTTCTAGGGAGTTGGTAGGGGAATTCCCCAACATCGAACCCATTCTAGGCATAGAGATGTCAATCCACAAATACCTGCACCCTATGCCCAGCTACCGAGGGCAGACATCCCTCCTGCACATGACATGGTTGCCCAGCCATAGGATGCATTTTTTACTCTAGCTGAGATGGTCTCTCGACACACGGCCACTATTGACCAGAGAGCGCCCTCTTCCTATGTTGGTGTACAACCACCAGCTTCTGGTGGTGGAGGGACATCTATTGGTGGGGATAGACCGACATCCTATGTGCCTCAGAGCCAACCGCACGTCTGCACATCGTGTGGGGGACCCTGTTATGGTCCTGGACCAAGACATGGTTCCAATACGATGACTGGTGGTCAGGTAAGGACTTTGTTTTAAAACTCTGTTATTGAACTAAATTTTTATTGTTCCATACTATATCTAACATATTAAAAGATTCGTAATATATATGCAATATTTACTCTTGCAGGAGTTTGATGCCTCTCACGGGGGTGGTACTGCACCCGGTGTGGTTGTACCCGAGACCCAGAGAACCACAGTTGAGGTAATATTTAAACACTTTTCATTTTGTTATTACATGTATAATTTTGTTAATGCATGTGTTAGTCTTGATTAATTTATTAAAATGTCTAATATTTACAATTTTTGAAGTTGCAGGAAGCCCACTTGGAACATGATGCCGAAGACATTGATATGAACGACATAGTCCAAGGTGGAATTTACGACTACTTAAAGAATGTAAGTACATGGGTTATGATTGAATCTTGTTCGAATTATTTAAATTTCTCCTTTATAGAGATCGCTAATGTAAATATAATTTTTAAACTTGCAGATGCTGGACGTATCTGAAGAGGAGCACCAAATTGATGGAAGCGGTCACTCCCATGGTGGAGATATGTCCCAGGAAGGGGTAAGTATATTACAACATGTTATTTTTTCAGTACATATTATTCCATCCATTCAAATCCATGTCTAACTATGGTAACACTTTATGAATGCAGACGTCATCACAGATCCCTGTACCACCTCTTTGGTATAGATCTCCTAGTAGTCCAAACATAGATAAGGGGGTTGTTTACACCAGACAAGGTCCCTCTTCCTTGAACAGAGTGGCTGTACATGAGGATCAACCTACTCATCCCACGGTAATGTACACACTTCCAATGGAAGTTGTTGGTTAGCTATGTATTCACTTCACAAGTGGTTTTTCTTAATGTTATTTTCGCATGTTTACAACATCAGCATGTAGAGTCATCCATGCCAGAACTTAGTGGGATTGTTGATGCCACTATCAATGCTGCATCTATAATAGGGACAAGTCACAGTGAGGTACATCTACTTGAATATTTGTAATTGTACATTTCATTTGTATTGTTTCTGGACATGCACGATGTCTAACTATTTAATCAATTGGTGAATGTAGCCACACCCTGGTCCATTAGTGCATGCAACTGAGGTTGATGTTCAACCTACGTCTCCTCTTGCTACTGAAGAGTCCCAGCCTAATCCCCTAGAAATGGTTTTTTCGGTGAGATGTTCATTTTTTACATAATTGATTAGTACTTTCTCATTCATGTACATGTTGATAATTCTTGAGATAATTGACATTTTTTTTATTTGCAAAGAAGCATGGCAATGAGGCTCACTGCAAGGACGACCACAATAGAGGCACCTCCACCCTCGACACCATAGGCACCTATACCCCCGACAGATGCAGTGAGTCTTTGTTTTATTTACAATTGAGTCATATTTTAAATTTTCAAACTTTGTTATTGATGGATAGTACTAGCTCAGTTACCTAATCAAGAAATATTGTCATTGATTTGCAATCACCAGAGATGCACAGTGGTTGTAGACGGAGCCAAAGAGCATCAGGGTCCGGGAAAAACAAGAGAAATTTAGAATTTTGATGTGTTCAATCCAGGACAAATATGTATTTTTATGTACAATCCGGAGTTAGAGTATAGGGGCACGGTCCAGGACAGATGTACTTTTGTTTGCACATGTACATCAAATATGTTTTTGATACATGTACATTGACAGGCCATAGATCTAGGCCTTATATTTTTGTATTATAACTTTCATGGTATAAAAAATATTTCATATCAAGACTCTTGAGATATTCATGGTTCAGTCTTTTAAGTGTGATTATACATGTGTGGCGAAGAATGTTTCTATGTGTAATGTTCCCCGTTTTTTATAGATTTTACGATTGTATGGAGATATCAGTTATAAATTTGAGAACAATGCACAATTACAATAAACTACGTAATGACAAAAATGTACATTCACTCCCATTCTTGATAATCCAGAAAACATTCCAATCATAATCATGTGTCTATAGGAAAAAGCTTTGTTAGGAGGCAATATACATTTCACTTTGAATTTGTTCTTTGGTTTCCACATGTTCTTGTGTCAATATATTGTATTGATTTGTGAGGATTATCTATTACTTATGAATGCACTATGTCAAAAGAAAAAACTATTATATTTAAAGGTTTCAATGATCTCAATACATGCACACTAAAGTCAAATTTCTTGCTCGTGTAATTTAATAAATATAAGTGCAATATACAATGTATTTCAAGGTTTCAATGAGCTCACTACTTGCACACCAATTGGATATATCTAATTAAAAATTGTGAGTTTGAATTCATTAAATTACAAGTTAAGTCAATGCTCAAGTGTAATTTAATAAAACTAAGTGCAATACATGCTTTACATTTCATCAACAACCAACAACACTATTCAACAAACCTCATGCACCCAATCACTAATCACTCAGCATTAAAGGAACTACAATAGAATCCAAAGATTGAGAAACAACTTTGTGAATCAACATGATTTGAAGCATAAGTCCATCGGATTTGAAAAATTTTAGTTCGACATTAGATTGATTCTGAATTGAGTTGTGACAGTAAGATAAGATTAGGGTTTCCTTGGTAGGGTTATGGTAATGGGACATGCATGTTAAACAATAAACCCTAGTTAGGGATAGGGTTTTCCAATTTTGGCCTTTGTTGGCATGAAATGCATTGTCCAGCTTTGGCTCTCATTGGCGTGACTATATTGTCCCTACTTAGCGAAACCCTAGCTTCAGAAACCATCATAGATGGAGGTTACCAGGAAATGGACAGGAGGGAGAGGCCCCCCCCTAGCTAAAATCCCATGTCACGAATCCAACGGAATCGACGGTTCATCGATCGGAGGCCCGAGCATCGATCTATGGTGAGTTGCAGGTCACCTCCAGATACCGTTCAGGGACACTTGGTGGACTTGGACCCGGTGCGCCAAAAACCTCATGAAGCGGCAATTTTGAATTCTTTCAACTCTTTCTAGTGTGTTTGGGCATGGGAAATATGGCAATGCCAACTGCATCTCCACCATCCATGGCTTTCCAGCTTTGGCCCTCGTTGGCGTGACTGCATTGTCCCCTATTGAGCGAAACCCTAGCTTCAGAAACCACCATAGACGGAGGTCACCGGGCAATGGACAAGAGGGAGAGGCCCCCCCCTAGCTAAAATCCCATGTCACAAATCCAACAGAATCGACGGTTCATTGATCAGAGGCCCGAGCGTCGATCTATGGTGAGTTGCAGGTCATTTTCAGATACCGTTCACGGACACCTAGTGGACTTGGGCCCGGTGCGCAAAAAAACCTCACGGATCGGCAATTTTGAATTCTGTCAACTCCCGCTAGTGTGTTTAGGCATGGGAAATATGGAAATTCCAACCGCATCCCCACCATCTGTGGCTTTCCATCTTTGGCCCTCGTTGGCGTGACTGCATTGTCCCCTACTAAGCGAAACCCTAGCTTCAGAAACCACCGTAGATGGAGGTCACCGGGCAATGGACAGGAGGGAGAGGCCCCCCCCTAGCTAAAATCCCACATCACAAATCCAACGAAATCAACGGTTCATCGATCGGAGGCCCGAGCATCAATCTATGGCGAGTTGCAGGTCACCTCCAGATACCGTTCAGGGACACCTGGTGGACTTGGGCCCGGTGCACAAAAAACCTCAAGGAGCGACAATTTTGAATTCTGTCAACTCTTGCTAATGTGTTTGGGCATGGGAAATATGGCAATGCCAACTACATCCCCACCATCCATGGATTTCCAGCTTTGGCCCTCGTTGGCATGACTGTATTGTCCCCTACTGAGCGAAACCCTAGCTCCAGAAACGACCGTAGACGGAGGTCACCGGGAAATGGACAGGAGGGAGAGGCCCCCCACTAGCTAAAATCCCATGTCACGAATCCAACGGAATCGACGGTTCATCGATTGGAGGCTCTAGCATTGATCTATGGACTTCTCCAATTGGTACAACAAATACACCAAAACATGATAGTTGCATAATCAAGCTAAACATGACAACGACATAATCAAGTTGTTCCATGTGATAGAACAAGAACCCCTCATCAATTTGATACTAGTAGCTAAACCTAAACCCTCCCATAGACCCAATCCAACTAGTATAGGAACGAATGGTCGTCGAACAAGTATCACGGAAAGACATGTCAGATTCATAGAAATGACCAAAATGGCCAAGGTCTCATGTGACCAAAAATCAATTATCAATATATGTTTGCTTTAAAGAAAAAGAAATGA
>LPNX010635188.1:0-62436 GCA_001517045.1 Pseudotsuga menziesii
CCTTGGACATCAAGTTATAAATTTTTTTAGCTGTCAGTGCATGTGACCAAAAGTGAATAACTGCTTCTGATCCCAACCACCCTCATTCTTTGGTTTTGAGATCAGTTGCCATCTTACTAATGGAAAATTGTTTGTATTGTCACCTACTACTGCTGTTGCACACTACTGTGTTTACATGATGTATACAGTCTGAACCTTTGTTAGCTGGCTGCTCATGCAATAGATGTTGGATGCCACAATGAATATTAATCCAAGACTGATATATACTTCGGTACATTACCATATGCACACATAAAAGTCATGTTTTACTCATAATGAATGGTGGTAATTTCTTGAATATGATAATGAGTGGTGCTTTGTCATTAATATTTATGACAGTATAATAAGTTTGGATGATATACATAACTAATCTTCGCTGATATAGTGAGTACTTGTTTATTGGATAATATTCGTTTATCACTCACTCCATTACACGTTGCAAGTAAATGGCTGCTAGTTTGATGATACTCCATTCTTGTACGACATTATTTGCTCTGATAATTTATTTATTACTGAATAGATGCGAACTAGGAGATTATGCTCATATCTTTTACATGCTCACATAGCGCATCCTCTTTACTCATTGATTTGACTCCAATAAGGCACTATTCATTAACAACCTCAAAAGAGAACATCTTTGGTGCTTAGTGTCTTTACAGAGTTGAAATAGAACTCTCCCCTCGGAGGTTTCGACTTCCGAAGTAGTTGGGGACAAGTGACTACGGTGACAGTGGTCACTTCTCCCTTATATGCTTACTGGTGGTTTAGACCACCATTTCAACTGGTAACAGGACCCAAAATAGAAATTATAAAAATTTGGTGGAAGCCTTTTAGAGGTCCCAATTTCTTACATTTTCATGTATTTAAAGGAGTATTTTGTATTTTTGAAATACTATGACTTTACTGAACCTTAGGAGAATATATTGGCAAAACCTATTGGGCATACTTTGGAAACACTTCAAACTGAAGATTGTGCCCACTAAATTTCTTTTGGATGGAAAATAGAAAGAAAAAATTATTTCTCTAGCTAAAATATTCTAATTTTTTCTCAGTGACTCAACTTCAGGACCAAGTTTACAGAAAACTGAAAAAGATATTAAGTTTTTTCGTGTATTCAGAAGAAGAGGATGGATCGGCTCTAGTGAATGCACATTCCACGGGGATCGAGAAGAAACACTAAATCACCTTCTAGTTCATTGTCATTTCACCAAGGAGATTTGGGAAATATCAAGCCATCTATGCAAATTGGAGCATAAACCAATTGGATTGCTTCAGCAGGGGAAGAGCACAAAGGACTGGCATTGGGGGTCCTGTGGTCCATTTGGATTGCTCAAAATTAGAACCACTTTCAGAACAAAGTCCCGAACATCTACAATATTTTCTATAGGTTGAAGGCCATCATAATCTCATCAAGCTCTAACCGATCCATCATTCATCTAGAGTATGACCCCACTATACCACACGGCTATTTTGATTGGGCACCTCAACTTCAAGGGAAGCCGGTACTTAGCAGGGCTGGAGAGTGGCCCTTTCTTCCAACAGGAGAGAGATTATATTTTAAGCTGGGACTTGGCAAAGCCATCAACTACAAAGCAGAAGTCACTGCAGTTAGCATTTTGCTTGAAATTTCTTGGGTGATTGGCATCAAAGCTGTCGCGGTCTATGGAGACTCTCAGGAGGTACTAGGATGGTTTTCGTGCAGCACCAACGACATTGACATATATCTTCAAGCAAGGGTAAGATCAGTTCAAGCATTGATTTCATATTTCTATTTCTTTTCACATATCCACATGTACAGGGAGCTAAATAAAGAAGCAGGTCAACTAACAAAATGGGTTGTTCCAGTCATTGCAGGTAGCTTACAGATTGAGCAGTCAATGGAGGGACCATACTTCCTTCTTCCAGGACCATATTTTGACATATTAGAAGAGGTGAAGCTATTTACCTAAGCAGCCCCTCTCAATTTCTCTTGATATTTTGCATGTTTTTTACCCTCTATTTTTTAATTAGGGTGAGTTGTTCTCATATGACTAAACAGAGCACTATGAGCAAAAATTTGGATGATTCTACACATGTATTGGTCAATATATTTGAATTAGTTGTTGAGGGATATGGAACACTGTGAGAACATGACATAGCAATCTTTGTATCAGACCTAGCAATATAAGTACTCTCTATAAATATGATGACTCATGAGAAACGTTTTTCCATTTGAAAAAAAAAATTGTGTATAACTACTGAAATTTGAATTTACAGGGAAAAAAAAGACTTTCACTTTATTTTCATGTAATAACAAATGAAGTTTTAGTTTATTTTGACCAATTATATATCAAAACTGAGAACCTCCAAACTTTCTACAATGCCTCAAAAGAGCTTTGATACGAACACTGTTCACACCCTGAGCCATACTAAACAACTAAAAAGCAAGAAGCAACATTAAATCTGATAAGAACCATGTCTAGAGCATATTTTGACTGGAATCTCTTGCACATAATTGAATAAAGAGATAAAATCAATCTATATTCATATGGAGACTGAGAAGTTCCAAGAATCATCACATTGAAATATCGCATGTTGTCCTCTGAAGGAGAACACATAAAATGATAAATGTCATGTTAAAAAAATGAAAATTAATACTATTAATTCCACAGCTTGTTCCACTGAATGATTTTCTATTATCAAGGTTCCCTTGCAGCACTGTGATCAAAACTTAGGCCATTGTGCACTAAAAAATATATTATGGTGAGTAAAAATTTTAGCACTGTCTAAATAAATGGCATTTAGCATTAGTGGTGAGCTATTATTTGTATGGCGAGCCTCTCTTTACTTTTGTTATTTGTTATTTGAGTGCTCAATGGAGTCAAAACTACCATTGCTTATTCAACAATGCTAATAGAATCCTATTAAAAATTGGTGCCATTGAAGGATCTAAATATTCCTCCATTGTTTAGGATGACCACTGCCTATCATGAATACTGGTTTAATTTGTCTTTTAAAGGTCAATATTTTCCTTGAGCTATTCGACATAAACACATATTTCGTAGAACTTAGTCCAAGTTTTGCTATGGCATATTCTCTGATTACAGGTGTGTCACCTCTTTTGCAGGTACAAGCGAGTAGAGGTTCTATCAGCTTTTACAAATGTTGTAAGTATGTGTTTACATACTGATGCTTTTCTTGCTTTGTTAAAGAGAGCTGGATTGAGGCTGATGTTAACATCTATTAACAAAATCATTTAATATTATATTGCAATTCCCGTGCTTCCATGTAATTAGTAGAAACACATTATCAAGATTTTTCTTTCATACATGTGCATTGAATGTGATTAATCTATTTCTAGATTTTTTTACTTTGGATTTGTGGAGGATTGGTTTAAGTGGGAAATTAACATCCAGGAATTGCATCTCGCAAATAATGGATGGTATGTTCAATGTTAGTTGAGTGCTTTTTCTACCTGTTTTGTGGGTTTTCAATGTTAGTTCTTTGTCTATGCGACATTTTGTTATGTGGATTCTCAAGTACAATGCTTAAGATTCTGTGGATTATTAAAATATGAATTGTTATTGATTTCCTCACATGGACAAAGTGGTTAATGGGACTGAAAGGCAAATCAACAATACAGTACATCAAGTGAAGTAAATATATTTTGAGCAATCATTGATCATGAAACAATGTAAGATGACACAAATGAATTAAAATTAATAGTGTGTCAAAGTGGGTGCATCTTTCTCTAGTGTACCAAAAACTGACCTGATAGGTGCTAGGGTCTAGAACTTGTCTCGATGCAGTATAGCTCTAGAAACAATGATCTTGGACACTCATGTGTGATGAAGATGTCCCATCATGTCAGTCAATTATAGCTGTGAAGTTAACCTTTTACAGAACAAGCTTTCTTTGCAACTATTCAAAACATTATATTACCAATATTGCACTCATTGTCCCACTTTATTTGAGTAATATACATTCATAAAATGAATTCCCATGCCCCTGTGTTCAGATATTTCTCATGTTAAAGAACCTTATGATCTGGTGCATTCAAGTCTTGGTACTGGATATTGAAATACAAATAAAACACAGAAAAATTGACTTTATTTAGGACTTTGGAATGTTTAAGCTTTTGAAAAGGGATTGAGTACATAACAATATGGATTGATGCTTACTGCTTAGGTATAAAATGAGTGCTTTGTTTGTTAGAACTGACACTTAAAATCTTGTATTTGCTTTGGCCATGTGTGTAGGCAGCTATTTCTTTTGTTTCTTTCATTTTCCCTTGATGTGGAAGCATTGCACGCATTTATGCAGGATGAATCAGAACACAAGTACGTACATTTTGTTTTGATCTAAAACTGGTAAACAATTTTGGTTTGGTATGATGTCTGTTTGGCCTGTCAAATATCAATCTTGCTTCATGTAGTGATAAGCATTAATATAATTTTAGCCATTATTGTGTTTTTTAATAGTGCAACTATCTATACTGAGGGTGTTTTTGCTTATAATTATACTAGTTGCATGTTTTAAATGTACATTTTTTCTTCAACTAGAAATTGTTGCTTCTATTGTTGATGTACATTGTATACAAGGCCAACAAAATGTATTTTTGTAGAAAGATCTAAGAACACTACAGAAGGAACTTGTTGAACCTAAAGTTTGTGCTTTTCTTTATTTATGAAAGTGTAATGGTCCTTGATGTACATATATGATTTCTTATCTGCCGCTATAGACATATACATTAGTTTCTTAGTACACACACGTATATTAGGAAACCATATATGTATTTTAAGATACGTTAGATGTATATTAAGATAAGAAACCAGTATATGTATATGAGATACTATAGTAATTTATGTGTATTGTATTCAAATTATTAATATGCATACATTATAGATATATCATTGAAGATTCCATTAATTTATACAAGAAAATTACAAACTAATTGAGGGACTGGCTATCAGAAAACATGCCTGCCTTTCAGTATGGACTCCAAAAAAAGAGTTTATCATCTTTCAAATTGTCTGCCAGCAGCCTGGCAGCATGAACTAAAAGTCGAGGTATAATAGAAATTTGTGCATAATCCCTCCAGAACTAAACAGATTCAAGAACATAAGAGAGCCTCTAATAGGCTGCATATTTCAAGAATGAAAAAACAAATGTTGCAAAGCAATAAGGGCCTGGAAGACATTTGTGGGAATCTGCATCCAGGTCAGCTGGAGTCTCCAGGGTGCATGTCTCCTTCTGCTCATGGTGAGCTCCCTCTTCATTGTCAGTGTCAGCATTGTCTATTATCCTCTAACATGTCCTTCCGCAGTCTCTGACCTCCAAATGGCATGTATTAGGGCATCATATTTTTTGTCCATCTACTCAAGCTTCTTCATGATGGTACGCTTATTAGTTTCGATGAATCAATGCTGCAAGCAATTGGTTCATTGATACACTAATATAGGTCCAGGATTTTGGAAAATTTGAAGTCCCTTCCTTTAGAGTGACCTAATTAGGGAAGGACCATCCCAATTTTCTCGTGAACCTTGTCATTGTTCTCTTTCCCCTTTTCATCTTAACCATGGTTTCTAAGTTCATGACCACTTTCATAGTTGTCTCAGAGTGATGGGTCTGGTAGGCTTCAGCATTGGTCTGTGCCTCCCTGAAGGCTTGCAACATTTCTATATTTCGGCTTACTACTGGTGGCTCTGGGAGGTCTGCCTCTATGCCTATCACTGCCACTAGCATTCATGTTTCCCATAATCTCATAAACTAGTAGTGGTCTACTTTAATCCATACTCCCACTGCGATTTTCTTCTTTGTATAACGTCGAATGCCTGGGCAAAACTTTAGAGATGTTGCAAACAAGATAAATCCCCAGCACCATAAATTTTAACATGTGTATGATATTTTTAAAAATTGTAGACTGTAATAGAGATAGTACTTGAGATATTAACACTAAACAACAGTAAGACAATTGCAATAGTAAAGCAAGCATCACACAATTAAACACATGATTTTTCATGGGGAAACCTTTTAAGGACGAAAACCCCAAAGCATTAATAATTCATGCTCTAAATGAGATGACTGAGTTTGTACATGAGCAGCGAAATTTTGTTCACAGAACTCTGAGATGAACGTACATAAAAAATTTCAAAACCATGAAATATCTAGTAGGCTTACTGTTGATGCCACGTGGACTGTTTTAGTACTGCCACATCAACTGAGGCTGATGTTGACTCTAGGATGCCTGCTGCCACCTCAGCAAATCCTGTAGCAGCCTGCTGCCACCTCACTGAAGCTTGGAGCTTCCTCTCGGATGCTGTTGCTATGGTGTATAGGTATGAGGAGAAATGGAAGATAGCACTAGTAGGGCTAGGATCCTAGCAGGGCTAGTGGGCACCACCGCTGAGGGTTGCTGCTACTTTAGCAGACCTTAACCATGAGCTGTAGCAGCTCTGCTGCTACTGCTCCTTACCACCGGAACCACCCTCAACTGTGAACTGTGAAGTGCCGTGAAGGAAGAGACCCAAGCAAGATTAAGAGCTGCCATGTTGGAGAAGAGAAGAAAGATACCAACCATCAAAAATTCTTTAGTCAACCACAACTGCGATGAGGATGACTATCTCAATCATGAATTGTTGGAGCACTCAAGTGATAATGATGATGAAATGTTTTGCAATTGTTCTTCATTTATAGTACATCAAACATTATAAGTTGGTTACACATAATTAGGAAGTTGACATTGGGGCTTCCTTTCTTTTTCATCTTTGACCCTTGAATTTTAATGTTTTGTGGTTTAAAGGTATTTTTGGTGTTTGTCTTGTGCCACTTGGTCTTTCATTTGATGGTCACATGGAGCAAGACTGGGGTTTCATGGTATTTCAAGACTTAATCAGGGTCCTCATGGTTCATTCATGCCCACTCAAAGTACATCTTCATATATAAGGATAATTATTAAATGCTTTATCTTGGTCTCCTCATTGCCACCAAGATCAGGTGCAAGGTCTCTCAACAAGGGGTAGCTAGTCCTCGAAGAAGGTATCATAGCCCATAGATCAAGGAGAGGAGTGCATCACTTGCCCAGACCTGGTCTAGGGCTTATGGTGATGACTTGGTAACTGACCAGTAGACTCAGCCCCAGGTTGCATTAGATGACTCAATGTCAAATACTTGGTAATTGATCAAGTGCCTCCATTCTCCTAGAGAATGGCCCTCAGCCCCATGCTAAGCTCCTAGTCTCAGACTAGGTTAAATTCCTGGTAACTGACCAGGTGCCTCCATTCAGTGAATGGCCCTTAGCCCCAGGCTGGGACCCCAGTCCTGGACTGGGTTAATTTCCTAGTAACTAACCAGTTTCCTCCATTCTCCCATAGAATGTCCCTTAGCCCCAGGATAAGGACCCAATCCCATACTGGGTTAATTTCTTGGTAATTGACCAGGTGCCTCCATTCTCCCAGAGAATGGCACTCAACCCTAGGTTAAGGCCCTAGTCCTAGATTGGGTTGAATTCATGGTAACTGATCAGGTGCCTCGATTCTCCCAGAAAATGGCTCTCAATGCTGCTTAGGAAAAATCAACACTTTCTTTGTAAGCAGGAAACATGAGAATGCTTGGCATATCCTCTCAAAATAATACCTACAATCATGAAGACCTTTGATGGAGAGCCTCCTTCATGAGAAATGATGATTATAGACCTTGTCCCATTGTTGGTTGACTATTGGTAGCTTGTTCTAGGAAAACCACCGCCACCATATTACTCTTCCCTCATTCTATCATTATTACCAACTGTCTTGTCCATTCGTATCCTTGTGTCCAACGGCGAGATGACTTCCATTTCCATTCTTTCCTCTGACACATACATCCAGGAGTTATATATAAATCATTACTTGATGTATCTTATTTCTTATATAAATATTTTGATATATATAATGTATAATAGATCAATCGTTATGTATCTCACTTTTAAAGTTGAAATTTTTTTTCCAAGGGATAACCTTGCGGAAAATCCTCTAAGTAATTCCTCACGATTCATGGATGGTAAATGGGGTGAATTGTTGATGCTGATTATGGAGCCTAACATCGAGGCTATATCAAAAGGTTTGGGTACGACGACTTTCAACATCAAATTTTCCAATGAGGTTCAGCATAGGTTCGTCTATATACATTCTTCAAATACATACATATATCTATATATATATTATAAATTATACATACACTATTACTATATATATATTATTATAACATAAAAAATAACATAAAACATTATAACTTTACTATTATTATACTACTATATAATGCATTATAACTTTTGGGCCTGCGAAGTTCAAGTTTGAATGCCTTCAAACAACAATATGCTAGTAAAGATGTAGTGGGATGGGCCATGGCTAGCACATAGGCAGTAACAATGTAGTGGGCCTGGATGTGGCTAGCACACAGGCTACAGCAGCTCGAGCTTAGTCACCAGTGCTGATGGTTGCAGGTCATTTGCTAAGTTGCAAGTTGCAGCTCGAGGGTATTCTCAGTCAGTCACACTTGTTGCATTGTCTATTTTCATGTGAAAGTAACCCTATCTCACTGAAAATGTGATGAAAAACCTGCTCGAAACTCACTGCCAATTTTTTGTGGGGGTTCAATTTTATCATGTTCGACGAACCTGATAGCTGAACCGGTTCACCTCTCATGTTTGACATGAGGTTTGGCTATCAGGTTTGTTGAACCTGAATGAATTTTTGAATTTTTTTTAGGTTTTTTGAATCTCGAACTTGGAGACTCAAGTTCAGTGAACCCTGTGACATAGGCTTGAGGGGATCAAGAGAGTTTGCCTCATGACCACTTGAGCTAACCCATAGGGATTTTTAAATTTGTAACTTATATATTTTCTTTTATATATGAAACTTTATGGAACTCAATACTAGGCCATCCAAATCTGACATATGTTGCTGAAAAACATCAAGTTTCTAAAAATAGAAACTGCTAAAAATAGCAGAATTTGAATCTGAAAACACCCATCTGATTGCAACTGTAACCACTGAACAAATGGACACTCATAGGTCCGCATACATCCGAATGCACCAATTCCAAGGGCTCCTTAGACTTGTGCTCACTCTGTGAGAAAGGATTCCTGATGTTCTTCCTCAAAGCACAACTCTTGCAGTGGTTATGCTTTTCCTCATGTACCTGAGGAAATCCAATGACTGCCTCTCTCAAATGATTCAATGCTCCATGGTGTAAGTGTGCCATCCTCTTATGCCACAACTCACCCTAACTACTACTGCTGCTACTGACTAGAGTCTTTCTATGCTCAAAGTGTAATCTGTACACTTTCCCGCTCCTTCTGCCAATCACCTGATCCAAGCTCCTATTCGACCCCTTGGGCCTGATATACACTCTATGGTCATGGAACTTCACCTGATATCCCTTGTCCACCAGAGTGGAGACTGATATAAGGTTCTTGGTTAGTCCTGGAACATATAACACATCAGCAAAACTGAGGGGTTTGTCAGACTCCCTCTCAAATGAAACAGTGCCAACTCCTTGCACCTGATACTGTGCATCATCACCCAGCTCAATGTGGATCCTTGTTCCACCCTCCTGCAAGTCTCTGAAGAATATCTTCTATCCAGTCATGTGACTAGATGCTCCACTATCAATGTACCATATGCTGCTCCCTATGGTGCTTTCCATGCAAGCTATCAAGCAAAACTCCTCATTGAAGTTCCTGCTGAACTCATCCACCTCTACAGATCCAACCATCGGAGTGTTACTCTTCTTATTCCTGTCTGGGCATTGGGAGGCAAAGTCCCCATGCTTGTGGCAGATAAAACACTTGACCTTTGACAGGATCTAAATATTCCTCCATTGTTCTTGTTTTTAACTTCACGGGTTGGGTTCTAAATTGAACACCCACAAGAAGCAATAAATAAAATATACGTGAGTCATAAAGAAGAAGATTGAATTTTCTGAAGAATTTCAGGGCAGTGTCTCAATTAATATCTATTTTTAATTTATTTTTTTTTCATGAAGAGGCCATGCATGTGTTCTAGGGAATGAAAAATAAAGCTCAGTTAGATATTATCTATATGAATTAGTCATCTAATAACAATGAGAATGCACCCAGGATCCTTTGAAAATAATGTTTGTGGTTGTGGTTGTTTATAAAATAGCTATTCGGATTATATTTCTTCCCTGTTAGCACTGATGATGAGGATATCATCCAATTTTGTACTTGTTTCTTTTAAAACCCTCACCTATGGCATTATAGTCCAAACTCACAAGGTGAAGATCTAAGAACAACTCAGAGAGGTTACCCACTATCACCTCAATAACTCTCTCCCACATTTTAAATTGGTTCTGTTTCCAACTTTTTACCTCCTACATTCTCACTCAATGTGAAAGTCCCAAGCATACATGTGAGAACTCACGGGTGACTAAGAAAAACTACCCACTGTCACCTTGATAGTATTATTTCTCAGTTTAGGTCAGCTCTCCTATCTAGCTCAAAGGGGGGAATCCTGACAACAATCTAAGTTCAAGGTGTATTCAAGGAGAGAAAGGGGTAAATGGACTTAGGGTAAATCTGGTTCTAATTTGAATTATAGCAAGTAAATTCCAGATTTACACAGCTTTTAAACAATGATTAAATAGAGATATTCTTAGGCTAAAACAGATCTGAAAGTTCAATTTATATTCTGAAAATTACAGATCTGTTATACAGAAAATTAGATAAAATAAATAATTGAAAATGAGGGTTTAAGGATATAAAAATCAATCTGAAATTAATATTTTTTTGCTGGAAATTTATAGATTGTTGGAGCAAAAAATAAAGGGATTTTTTATTGTTCTCATCTCTTTTAAACGAGCATAACTCTAACAGTCCTTGCATTTCTGGAGAAAGAATATCTTCCTGTGAAACTCTGTCCAGCTGATTCTCCTGGCTACCACCATCACCTTCGTCCCATACAGAAACCTATGCATGATTCCACTCTATCCGGCTACTTCTCCTGGCACACCTCGCTTGCAACTGTCACAGGTAACTGAAACTTATGCATGATTCCACCACTGGATCCATGAATACTGGTAGAGAGCATCTCATACTCCACACTCCTACCCATAATGCTAATGTGCCTCCATGCTAGGAAGCACCACATGAAGGGCATCCCGAGATACCTCTATCTCTAACAATTTATAAATTATAAGGATTCTCTTATGGAAAATCTGTTTTTGGGAGAAATTGTATCTTAGGTCCAAGATTTAATAGAAGTAGACACTGTATTTCTTGTTTATAAAATTGAAAGGTCCAGTTAATATTTTGGTCTCATGGGTATTATCTCCTCTTGGACATTGGCAAATCTGTTTTGAGGAGAAATTGTATCTCAGATCTAAGATTCGATAGAAGTATATACTATCTATTTCTTGCATATCAAATGGGAAGTTCCAGTTAATATGTTGGTCATGAATAATATCTCATGTTGGATATATAGAATGCATATTATTCTCTTGAACTTGTGCAGATTACAATGACTTATGTAATAATTTTAATTTCCTATAGTGGGATTCACAATTTTAGTATAGAACCGTGATTCTTGTTGAATCTTTTCAACAATTGGTACTGCTGGCTACTTGCAGCTGCATAGTCATATAGTATAAAGCTAGAAAATGTCACTGGTGTGAGTTATTTCAAGAAATTTCATCTTGAAAGTTCATGTATCTGTATCGTGCATCTCTTGGAAAATCACTGACTATGCTATTTCACAGGCAACTTATCAACGAGGGAAAAGGAGTTGAGGACACTTACTGGGAGCTTGTAATAAAAGATATCCAAGATGCATGTGAATTACTTGAACCCATTTATAATGCAACTGGAGGAGCAGATGGTTTTGTTTCTGTTCAAGTCTCCCCCAGACTTGTGCTTGATACAGAAGGGACTGTTGAAGCTGCTAAGTGGTTGCACAAAACAATCAATCGCTGCAATGTCTACATTAAGATTCCAACAACTGTAGAATGTATTCCATCTATAAAGCAAGTTGTTTCACTTGGTATCAGTGTGACTGTTACTGTAAGTCTATTATTTTCTTTGAAGTTTTCTTCTTAAATAAACGCAGGCATTATTTTCAATTGCCAATTATTGCTTCATTTGTCCAAATCTTGGAGCCCAACATGGTATGGTAGAAATTGTATTTGCTTCAAATTTAAGCTAAAACATTCGCAAACTAGGAGGCAATTTTTGTGTCTTGGTTGCACATTTTAGATGCTAAAGGCACATCGCATTATAAATGGTGTTCAAGATGTAGTTTGTACTATTAAGGCACTGGATAACGAGAAAGCCAGTTGTCATGCATGACATTTTTAGGAGTTATAGCTTCCCCAGTATGGGTATTATCTCCTTTTGGACATTGGCAAATTTATTTTGAGGAGAAATTGTATCTCAGGTCTAAGATTTGATAGAAGTAGATACTATCTATTTCTTGCATATCAAATGGGAAGTTCCAGTTAATCTGTTGGTCATGAATATTATCATGTTGGATATATAGAATGCATATTATTCTCTTGAACTTGTGCAGATTACAATGACTTATGTAAGAATTTTAATTTCATATAGTGGGATTCACAATTTTAGTCTACCTCAAGTTTCAAGCTAAAACGAATGGACTTTGAGAAACAAGATAGCAGGTGAACAAACTTGGCTTCTCTAGCAAGTTTACAAAGGATATTGGTGAATATTAATTGTGAAATGCCTCCCTGAGCTGGTTAAGATTATTAATGACAACTATATATATGCACGGGTGGCAAAGTTTGGTGATAAGTTCTGTATTTTTCTTTTGCAATGATTTATGGAGTTTGAGGATATGCCCTTATCTAAAATCCTTATGGAATACTTAGGTGGCAAGCTAGGGTGCTTAACTTTTGAAGAGAAATGTTTTGACCATGTCATTTGCACCAAGGGATTCACATGAAGCCCAAGTGCAGTTTTCTTTGGAGCGAGGCGTGCCTGCTGTGATTGGTGTAATGGGGACACAACAGCTTCCTTACCCTTCCCATAGTAGGGATCGAAACATCGATATTTGCGAAATCATCCAACGTAGCTCCTCCTTATTTACAATTCTCCAGTGCGTAAATGACTACTTTCATAAATACTAGTTACTAGTAAGTTGTAATATTAATAATTATGTAGTTTGTAGATTGATATATGTCATAAATTTGTTATAATATCATCATTGTCAAGCAATAACAACTTCCTAAAGGATGCTATCTCAATGGTCGAGCACCTGCCTAATTATAGGCAGGAGGTTGGTGGTTCGATTCTTCCGTGCCTATCATAAATTTGTGACTACAAAAATGACTAAATTCACATATATAGGACTATTAGTAGCTAATTTCTTGTATCTTAGTCATATTTAGCTTAGTCATTAATATGTTAACATCTAGTAGTTTATTTAGTCGTATATTTGGTCATTAATGGTTGCAATCAGTGACTAAATCAGCGACTAAATCAATGATTAACTCAGTGACTAAATCAATGACTAAATTTGTGACTAAATCAATGACTAAATCATTAACTATCAATGACTAAAACAATGACCAAATCATTGACTATAAATGACTAAAGCATTGTCTATCAATGACTAAATCATTGCCTATCAATGACCAGATCAATGACTAAATAAATGACTACTAAGTCAAGCTATTAATGACTAGTGAAATATGACTAGCTATAAGATAGTGGTAATTTGCTACTATTAGTCACTGACTCAAAAATAGTCGTTTATAGCCTGATTTTAGTCATTTTTTAGTCATTAATTTCTCATTTTCTACTAGTGGTTCCACACCTTCTGCATGTCGGTCATGACCTAACTTTGGTGGATTCTCTTCTTGGTCGGTCACCCTAGGACTCCTTCCTCTATGCAGCTCTAAGGCTCTTTCTCTTCTTGCTTCCCTCCTCTGTTTTCTGTCTTCCCTCTCTATTTTCTGAATGTCTGACATACCTTCGTGTGATACTATTCTCTTGAGTTCCCTTTTGGTCGAATTCTCATTACCGGTGAATGGTATCTATTTCTAGTCGACTAGAATCCAATCTACTCTATCTCTACATATGACCAGCTACCCCCCCCCCATAGCCTACCCGACACTTTTAGAAATCCCAGATAGTTCGGTCTATTTGCTTAGGAAGTATTCCCACTCCCTTTCTACAATGAATTTTTCCCACTTCTTTTGCTTCTCCGTCTAGGTAGAGTTTGATGGCAGTTCGTGAAGGGATGGATGAGGTTCGACAATATGTCCTGCTCCCTTCTCGATCAGGAATTTGAACAACAAGGTTGGTAAGGAGCATAGAAATTGCTCGATGATATCTATGTAAAATTTCTCCTTGACGGTTTCCACCAAAGTTCTGTCTTCGACTGCCTGCTCCTCATAGAAGTCGTCGGTGATTTTCTCGAACCACTCCGAAAATTTTGTTCTAACTTTTTGGATCAGTTTTTCCAGCAACTGTTGTTCTTTAGTCCCTTTCGGATTTCTCATCCAAGAGTTTCTTCAGAAGTTGGGGCACTCATTCTACAAACTTTTCATGTGTTTCAGTGAAGAATATTTATTTTTCTTGTGCGATTGTTAATCTGTTCCTTTGTTTGTAATTCTACAAATAGTTTGTAACTTTACATTCCCACCATCCCTTAATCTCTTGCTCTGGTATCATCTGTTTGCATGCATTTCAGACATGTACTACTGGCAACGGAACCAATGTTGTAATCTCATAGATCACATAAGGTTACCATTAATACATACTAAAACACACATATAAAACAGAGACAAGAGATAAGAAAAAATAGGTGAATTAACAGATTATATTACATGAATGAGTCCATACAACACAGAGAACTGAACTGAGTTCTCATATGGCTCAACAGCCTAATATATATGATTACAAAATAGTTACAAAATAACTACCTGTCGGTTCGATGAACCGACTTGACCTTAGGTGGACAACCTAATCTCTAGTTTAGTCAACCGGCCGAATTAGTCGGCTGATCAACTAAGTCAGCTTATTGACATAGTCGGTTGATCGACTAAGTTGGCTATCGTTCAAGTCGACTTATCGACTTGCTCCGTTTACATCTGGCTTTTTGGTTTTTTAATTTTTTTTTGGACTTTTTCAAGTATTTGAAAAGCTTGAAAAAGAATAAAATTACTTTAAAGTTACAGACTAGGAGGAGATGAGTGTCAAATGGGAAAACAAACTAGTTCCAAGCAGTAGAACATACCTATGATCAATGCAAGGACACATGTGTAGGATAGTGACACTCGAGGGAAAGTCCCCTCTCATTTATAATAGGGAATCATACTGCAAAGGATATATAAAATGGCTCTGCGTGGCTAGACATGAGACAAGCTCAGTCTATATTGTTGAAACTCAAAGTCAGGGAAGCTGGCATAAGGCTCAATGAGGCAGGAAACACTCATGATAATGCAATTACAACTTTACATAAGGGAGTCCTGAGGGAACAGGCCAGCAAAAGATCAATAGGAGTATGAGGCTCTTGCAAAATGTCATGGTGGGACTAAAAGGGACTCCCAGACCTAATATAGGACTCACAGCATGGGTACCAAATGCAAAAGGGAGCTATCTAGGACACCCATGTATAGAAAATCTCTACCATTCACACAACACCACTTCTAACAGTAGCATGAAGGTTCTGCGACATCATGGAATGGATCCGTACCTAAGGTTAAGATGAAACGGTCATAAGGCCATGCAAAATGCAAGTGAATGTGAAATCCTAACCTATATGCCAATTTAGACATGATACCTGTGATAGGCACGAATGACTTGAAACCTCAGAGAGAGTGTACAAAAACTAGACCCTACATGACAACCATATTAGTCCAAAACAACCCAAAATAATCAATAAAAATCCAAACTATAGGATACAGGGAGGAATGATCATGACAAATGCACCCAAAGGAAACAAAACAATGCGGTAAACAATGGGACATAAAAAGGAAAGTAAGGTGTAGACCCAACGTTCACACATCGACTACCACCCCTGTGAGGGTGACCACCGGTGTAAAGACCAAGAGAAGGGAGTCATCCTCCTCCACAAATGGGGTAGAGGGCAGAATGTGACCACTCCCAAATCTATGAGCACTGTAAGGGATTGTGATGCCCCCAAGTTCGACACCAGGGTACATACTAGAACCAAGGATGGGTGATAGGACACTAGGCATGCTGAAAATAAAAGGATCCAAACTCAAGAGAGAATAAATATACTCAAGTAACCATGATCCCAAATGCCAACTACCGCACAAAGATTACACTCCTAATAAAATCTATAGCCAAAATACAAGCGAACCAAGGGGAGGATATGTGAGCTCCCAAATGCAATAGGTATGACTCGCCTAAGAGAGGCTTGAAACTCCCATACAATACAAGCGGAGGTACGTAACCAATTATAGTGGCCCTCAGCTTCAATGCATAAAGCGACTATGCTATCCGACCTCTACCTGGCCAGGACACCTACAGAATAACCTCTGCAAGTACCCCTTGTGATACCTAAGTAAGGTAACTAAGGTCACCCCAATATAATCAATGCTCAGGTGAACAGTCGCAGGAGGGATCAACCGTATGGGCAAGGTATCAAAGCCAGAAACTCTCGAAATATCCCCCGGATACGAATACAATCCTAGAAATATCTCCGGTGCTACTCAGTTACAACCAGGGGTCATCCCAATCATAACCGCTCACACTACCTCGTGCTTAACTCCCATGTAAGAGGAGCGTCCTGAGAAACACTAATTATATCAAGGATTTCTCTCTCACCTGGACAGACACCTAATTGTTTTGTTTAGTGGTCTTGGAGAATTAACTCACAATGAACTATTCCAAGACCCTAAAACCTAGTCTTGTTGGTGCATCCTACAAAATAAAAGAATGCAATTCATTTTATTATGCATTGATTTTAATTGGTTGTAATTACTCAAAGGGAAATGATCGTGCAACTAATGAAGTTATGACTCAGCAGTGAAGTAAATATGCACACCATAACAAACATTGCTAAGTGCAATCTTTGTCAAATGAAAAATAGGGTATGCCACTACATGAGATGCATAAATATATATTCCTTTCTGAATGCCAATGCAATCCTTCCTATATGAACTCCTAAATACAACTCTCATCCAAGCAATCCAATGCAAGTACCTCCTCAAATCCATATCTAATATGCAACTAAGAGTGCAACTACTTTGTATTTTTCAATATAAAAGAATGAAAAATGTAATAAAATTCATCTAAAACTCTTAGTCTCCGCAGAAAGTATAAAACACAATCCCAACAAGACATCGAGACAAAAAAGAGTAATGCACTAATGGCAAAACAAAAAGGATAAATGACTAAAACTACTTTCAAAGAAAAATAAATGAAAAGGTGGTCTCTGGTAATAAAAGAAGCATCCGACAGACAACATCAGACCCAAGGAAGACCCAACCACACTCACAACCCACCCAGTAACTTCCCACAACATCAAACTCACCAAAAGGGAGGATGTACGCAATTGTTTAAAGAACAGCTACATATATACGTGCCTTTTAGTCAAAAATCTGCACGTATACGCGGATTTTGGCCAAAAACCTGCATCTATACACGACTTTTGGCCAAAAATCCACGTATGTATGCGACGTTTGGCCAAGAACCTGCGTATACAGAGAAGGCAGTGGTAAAAGTCAGGCCAAGGGTCGAACCAATAGAGGGGAGTGTCAATGGATGAACATACTATAAAATGTAACACATAAACAAGGAGAAACAAAGATCAAGTCAAGAATATCAAGCACATTGTGCCCCAAACCCCAAATAAAAACAAGGAACATCCCCAATGGAGTCGTCAATTTTGTTACAGAGAGAAATTCCTACGGCTTGGGGTGCCACAACAAACAGCTTGAATCTAGAAATCAATATTTTCCAATATGCAAGAGAAACCAAATATCTAACACTAAAGGATCTTGATTCATACCTTATTCCAAACAGTTGATGTAGATCCCTGTTGAGCTTTCCAACTCCAGCTTGTATTGATAAATTGCTTCCTCAACAATTAGTAAACAAGACAAGCATGCTATATATATTCATGTTATACCTACTCTAGAATATATAATCAATAACATATAAGCATTCAAAAGAATCCATGGATAATCTACTCATTTAAACACATATTATTAGACAGGAAAAGATATTTCTACTAATATAAAATAGATATTACAAGAGTGACAACCTCTGTCGGCACGCTTGTAAATCGAAGAAACTGAGTCCCCCACTTGGGCCTCCACCACTTCAATCCTCCATCTCTCGATAGCAAGCTCACAATAAAAAGGCAATCTTGGGAAGAACACAAAAGTGCTCTAAGGGACAAAGGGATGCAGACTCAAGTATAAGCTTTGGCAACAATGGACTATAGTTTTCTTGCTCTATAATTCCTCCCTCTTCAATGTATCCAAAGGGTTCCTTATATAGCTCTTCAATGGGGTAATGAAGGGTCGAATCCGATTGATCTCAAGGCATATGGAAGGCCAGGATCCAAGTGAGTCAGATCCACATCAAGGAAAGCTCCAAAATAATTTTCCCTTTTGCACACATCCCGATGTACGCATTTTTAGAGATCAAATCCGTGTATGTACGCGAGAAAGGGATTAAAAGTCGCATATGGAAATTGTTGCATTTTTTTAGGGATGATCATGGAAGCATCAAAGGTACAAAAATGGTCCATGGGTTCTAAAGAGTCTGCAAAGGGACAGAGAAGGCCATAAAAGTGTGATTCACCGTGTGTGGTAAAATAAGATGTAACAATATCTTCTAGAAGGAGATATTTAGATTGCATGGGATACCCAAGGGAATTATCTTAGATCGAGATGTTAAGCTTACAGGAAAATTTTGGAGATCTTTATTCTTTGTATTGGAGACACAGTTGAACTTTAGCACTGCATATCCCCAACAGATACATAGGCAGATAGAAAGAGTTAACCAGATTTTTGAGGACATGCTCAGGATGTATGTCATGAACAACCCCATGAAGTGGGAGGATTACTTGCATCTTGCAGAGTTTGCGTATAACAATGGTTATCAGACATCTTCGAAGATGAGTCCCTCTGAGGTACTCTATGTACGAAACTGTATAACACTGGTTACTTGGGATAACCCAATGGATTGACTCATGTTAGGGCCTGATTTGTTGATGGACTTGGAAAAGTTGGTTACCAAGGTCCTGGTGAACCTTAAACAAGCACAAGACCGCCAGAAAATTTATGCAGATTGAAAAAGAAAAGATAACTTGACTTTAAAATAGGCGATCATGTTTACTTGAAAGTAAAATCCAAAAGAAGCTCGTCGAGCTTGGGTAGGTGTGGTAAGTTAGAACCTATATTTTGTGGACCTTTTGAAATACTGGCCAAGAAAGGGCTAGTGGCACATGAACTAGAGTTACCTTTGCATGTAAGAGTCCATAATGTTTTCCATACATCTTTGTTAAAGAAATATGTTTATGATACTTAACATGTTGTTGATTGGTCCCTATTACAGGTGGATCCTGAAGGGGATTTTTCCCCTAAGACTATTCATATATTGGATAAGAGAGAGGTGTATCTTTAGAAGAACATCGTAGTCCAATTGAAATTGCAATGGAAGCACTTTGAGGCTGATTAGGCTACTTGGGAGAATGAATCCACCATGATAAAGGATTACCCCGCCTTGTTTCATGATGTCATTATGACTCCCTAGAACACCAGGGATGGTGTTGTTCTAAGCAGGGAGGGATGTAATATCCAAAATTTCAGACCTAACACTTATATGCATGTGCCTATTGATTATGATATTGAATTGATATTTTATTTTGATATATCATTTCGAAGACCCCACTGCATATGAACATGATGATTTGTTTTATATATTGGGCGTAAGCCAATTGTTGATGATATATATATATGTTTGTTGTGTTGGGCATGGACCCTGAAGCACATGATTTATTAGATGTTTTGTGTTGAGTGAGGAGATCTATAGAACATGAGTACTGAATGTTTTGTGTTGGGTGAGGAGCTCTGGATTACATGGGTGATTGATGTTTTGTGTTAAGCGAGGAGATCTGGAGCACATGGGTAGTTAATTTTTGTGTTGAACAAGGAGCTTTGGAGCACATGAGTACTTACATTTGTGTTGAGAGAGAACCTTTGGAACACATGAAAAGATAAGATTTGGAATTGTTGGGCATAAGCCCTGGAGAATTCCATGTTGATGTTGAGCATAAGCTCTAGAGCATCAGATCCTTGGAATTATATCCCTAGTTGTATCGTATAAGTGCATCCTAGCATTAGTGTTGAGCAAATATCTCTAGAATTGCACTAAGTTGTAACTCCTTGTTAAAGCGTTAAGTATGGCCTCTGCTAAGTGCTAGGGGTTACTGAAAATAATTTAATAACTTTCAAATGAAAACGACTTGAAAAAAATATTAATCTCATCATCTTTATTTATAAGTGATTAAATGAAATTTCCAATTTCTGTATTCTCATCAAGTATTGAAGAACTACCACATTATACGAGGGAAATCCAACATGCAAGGATGTTTAGAGTTGCCTAGCCTAGTAGACCTAACCTTCTACCTATCTTGACATTAATGAAGAAGTGTCATTAAGTCTGGGGATCAAGGTATATGATGCCCAAATACAAATGTTAACAAGTGTTATATTATTATGTATTTTATACATGGGATGTTTATAGAACAAATATAATAATAATATTAATGATGAAAGAAAGAAAGAAAATAACCATCCAATATTATTTATTATGTAAAGATAATAAATAGTACAAAACCTATAAAAGTCTAACTAGGAAGTAGTTGAATGTTCCTAAGTTAAAATATTAAAAATTAACCAAAGTAATTGAAAATGGTTAAATCAAGAAACCGAGGTTTCATGATTTAACTGTCCCTTTGACTGAAAAGTCTCGCTATAAAGACTCAATCCAATGAAATGCTTGGGGTTTTGATCTATCATTTGGGAGGAGTCATTTTCTTTTTGTTTTTCTCTCAAGAGAATTCTTGGAGAACATTTTCTTGAAAGCAAAAAGGAGAACTCTTTAAGACCTGATATACCAGATAGGAAACCCTAACTTAGGATCTCTAAGCTACTTGCATGTTTGAGTCCAACTCGGGGGGATCCAGATTAAAACCAGGAATGGTTTCGGGTCATTGTTGGGTGGAACGTGGTAGTTTCCAAGTGATTTGGTCATCAAAAACAGAGGTTAGATATGCCTTTGAATTATTGATGCTCGTTATTTGAGTGTGTCGGTTCAGCCATTAAAAGAGCTTCAAGTTATAGGTATGAATCCCTAAACTGTCTATTCCATTTTCCTAGAATAAATGCTAGCTATGTTAGTTAAATGATTACATTGCATTTCCTAAACCTAAGCTAGGATTTGCATTTTAAAATATTAACCCTAGGTTGTAAGTGATTTTCTATACCAGGTTTACCAGGTTTATTTATTAGTTTACTTCTGCAAGTTTAATTTATTCAAAAATGTTGATCAAGGGTTCTGCACCCCATTTTTAATTCTTGTATTAGTTTTACTATTGAAACTGGGCTAACTACAATCTAGTTTTTACTCCAAATCTATTACTTATTGGCTCCTTTGGTCTTTATACTCTACTGAAATATTCCATTTGTCAGTAGAGGCATGTTTTAGATTTAAATAAACTAGTTCATAGGTAAGTTATATATATACCTATAAGTATAAAATTACAATCTACATAACCTAAGATATTATCTACAAAATAAAATACTATATACACACACACACACACACACATCAACAGTAAACAAATCAGAATACCATTTATAAGTATACATTAGCAGTTATGGAATGGAATAATGAATCTAATCAATTAAGTACAAACTATAATTATTCCTAAGATAAATACACCAGCAAAGACCTTCTAAGGTCTACATATTTAAATACAAGATAATTACTAAAGCATTCCATTAAAATTAACATTATCATAAACAACGTACAGATTAAGTATCATGACCATTCTTTCGTCCAAAGATCAAGTTTTTTTCCACTATTTAAAATCCACAGTCTTATAACATAAATACACATAATCAAAACTTATTCCATGAAAATCAAATAGTCTCATTTAAATATCACTCACAGCCATAGTCACAATAATTAACCAAAATAATACCATAATCATTAATTAATGCACTCAGTAATTTCATAAGGTCACAGGAACGAATCTTGTAGACTATCATTCCTAATCACTACATAACCACAAAACCATCATATTAAAAACCCCAATATAAATCCATACACACGAATCGTGTTCATTTTATAAACCCTATCGAAATATCTACATAGTCCAAATAAATTACAAGGGTAGACAAGAATCGAACCCTGCAGGCATCCAAGTCCCATTCTGCATCCATATAAAAATAAAACTCGTTACTTCAACCATGAACAGGATTTGAACCCTGTGGGTATTTGGTTAGAATAAATCATGACCATACTATACGCAACGGGTATGCAGGCTTAACAAATCAATTACATTTTCTATTGCGAGGTTGTAATACCCTAGGTTCTGCATTCACGCTATAGAACGACCTCGGCCAAAATTATTTAAATATGCACATGCCACACATGGCATGGACTCTACCCAAACACTGTCAACTATTACAGCTAAGTAAAGGCACTTAATACACAATCCATCAATGAAGGAGAATGCCTCATTTAACCCACAGAGTAAACAATAGCGTAGTATGAATTCATCACATCTACACTATAATGTAATATCGATTGCAATTATTTAAACGTAGTATATACCTATATACATAGTAAATCCAATATCATAAGTCAATTTACATAGTCCTACCAAGGGCTATGGCACCATTGCAACCAATGGTGCAGCCCGTGGCTTAAAATCCTCAAATTCAAATTTTGAATTACATAGATAAAATGCAGAGTCTACTAACATTCCTAAGTTCCCCATTTCACTTCTGACAACACCATCGTCTAACAAACCCAAACTTTGTATACACAATCCCGAAGGTGCATCAAACCTGATAGTGAAAACCCCAAACCAAATTATGAGTTGGAACCCATTCCTACCAAAAAGGATGAAGGGTAACAAGCATGAGCTTGTTTTAACAAGATTATTGTGTATCATGTTATTCCCCTTGCACTATCAGTGATGCTCTAAACTATCCCATTCCTCGCCAACCCTGGTACCTGCAACCACCAAACAAACGAGGAATGAGAATCATGGAACTGTTGAACCACAAAAAAAATAACGAAACATTTCTAGAAAACCAAAAGTGCTTACCTTCACGAACCAGGGTGTCATATTCATCTCTTGCGCAGAGTCAAGAACAAAACAACCAACAACCAAGCGAAATGACAAACCATCATGAAAGCCAAACCCTGTGTTGGTCTTGCCACAATATCCAAGGAGCATTAATGGCGCCAGCGTGGTGTCCACTTCCAACTCAAAACCCACTCTTCCATAGTTTTTAAACAATTCATTATTGTTGGTTTCCATGCATACCTTTAACCCCATCACATAAGTCAAACCTTATGTTATAAATCGCCACCCAAAGATGGATCACTAGGTATCGTGTAAGGTATAGTATAATCACAGTCCATATAATATAATGCACCAACCCATAGTTAATACCAAGTATAATATATGTTATGAATCGTGAACCATAGGTTTAAGCTTCAAACCTTTCTTACGATGCCCTAAGCTTCAATATTAAGAACCATGGAATATGAAATATGCCACAGTAATAATTAACATTTATAAAATCAAAGGTCTAATCCTTAAAACAAGAGTATAACCTACCAATCGAAAAATAAAGGTTATGTTAATACTTAGTTTAAAAACATAAACATGGAATACAAATAAGGTAGGTTAAGAATAATGGATTAGTAATTACAACCTGATCAATAACAATAGGCTTAATGAGCAAACTTTAGTTTTAAGTAACCAAATTATCATCACTAGGTAAAACTGCAAGTGAAACAAAAGAGGAGCCTTAGTTCAAACCGAACTAAGTAAGTCTATATAACAAGTAAACACTTTACCTTTCAAATAGTCTTATGGGAGAACGAGTCCCACCACTCCGCCCACTTTGTTTCCACAAACAAAGTTAAGCCAAACTTTGTAAATAGCGATCACAAATATGGAGAAGTGAATGAAGTTTATAAACAAGTAATTAACACATACACAGTAAAGTAGAACCATCAAGACCAACTAGTAATCAACATCAGGACTTCTAAAGTAAAAGACTGTAATAACCTAACTCATAGAAAGATAATAAGATGTAAGGACAGTTTACGACGAAGATAGTGGTACATTCAAAGTACACACTAGAGGAATTTTCATCTCAAAATGGTCCTCTTAAGGAAAATAATAAAATAATAGTTAAAATAATAAAAGAATATGTATTAATTTTGGAGGAAGAAAAGAAAAAAACTACTTTCTTTGTCCGTATTTTCGACATATCACCCTGTGTTTTTAGTCAAATTTCGATTGGGAGAGCTCGTTGGATGTGGAATTAAATTCTTCATCCAACGAGTACCCACTCGGCATACTTTTGATGGACCTCTCTACCCAAAAAACAAGACATACTTGAAAAAACGTGAATCATGAACCTTGCTACCCCAAAAACAAGAAATACCTAAAAAAACGTGATTCATGTTTTTCAAGTATTTCTCGTTTTCGGGGTAGTGGAATCCATCAAACATATGCCAAGTGGGTACTCGTTGGATGTAGAATTTAATTCCACATCCAACAAGCTCTCCCAATCAAAATTTGAGTAAAAACACAGGGCGATATGTCGAACATACGAACAAAAAAAGTAGTTTTTTATGATACCTATCCCCAAATTTATATTAAAAAGGTGATTAAGACCTATACGGTATTTCAAATTTAAAGAAATTTCATTGGATAACACATGATGACATGGAATTCAAATTAGGGTTAAAAGGACCATTTTGAGTTGAAATTTCCTCTAATGTATACTCCGCAACTTGAATAATGTTTTCATATAGCTAGTTTTTACTAACCTAATATTTTTTTTTCCAATTTTTTGGGACATTACAAGTGGTATTAGAGCCTAGTTTCAATACTAGGACACCTATGGGAGAACCAAGCATTTACTGCAAGGAAAATAAAGTATGTAACTTTGTTACTACCAGAAAATTTTCCTGTTATTAAATTTTTTGAAATTACAGGAAACTTTTATTGAACAGTTCAATTTATGAACACTGAGGAAGATAACAGCTAGCAAGGAAGGATGAACACCCCCACTCCAGAAGCAGAACTAGTGGTGGAGCTGAATTCTGATATTTTGAATACTATACACACTCTTCGAGTAGAATCGCAAAGTCTTAGAGAAGACAGTCTGAACGAAACAAAAGAACAACAAGCTATAAATGAAGCATTACTGAGAAATATGATGGGAGGAATCCTGCAGGGTAAACCTACTCAGTCCACAAACAAATCCAAAAGAGAACCTTACCATAAATAGGCCAGCAACCCAAAAGAAGAATAAAAAGAGGAACATACCCCTAAAGCACCAAAAGGAAATCATCACAATCCTTCAAGTGAGGACTCTCTTTGTCCCCGATGAAAGAAAAAAAGAAGAAATGACAATCTTAAGGGAGAGTTTATAAAAATAAGAGCCCCGACCTATGAAGATGAAATAAACACTAGGGTGAAGGAAGAAGAGTGGTTGTTGGGCATGAGAAAATATTTCTAGGCTCATAACTACTCAAGTGAGATGAAGGCTCATATTTCCATCAATAACTTGAATTGCAAGGCAACAAGATGGTGGAGAGATTTAAAAAACACCAAGAAATATGAGCTAAGAGAAATTCCTTGGGATACCTTTCGAAAACTTTTACAAGAGAAATATATGTTGCAAAGGTTCTTCGACAAGAACGTAAAATAGTTTCATGAGCTACAAATGGGATCCATGACTATGTACATGTTTATTAACATATTTATAGATATGTTTCATTATGTACCATATATCAAAGAAGAAAAGGTAAAGATCCAGAAGTTCCTAGGATGTCTTCCTCCCAGCTTTCGGGACAAGATTCAACTCGACATGGCTAAGACATTGTATACAAACCTACACAAAGCTAGGCTCTATTATGATCATGGATAGCTAAGGCAGGAGAATATGAACCAAAACTGAGACAAGTCTAAGAACTTTTTGGATAACCACAAACCTGGGTCTAACACACATTCATACAGAAAGAAAAATAACAGCTTTCAAGGGAACCAAAACTTCAATAAATATGGTACGAATCCTTATGTGCCAGCATCTAATGTTAACAAGCTAGTATCAAGTGGAGGAAATGCTACCCCACTATAGATCAAGTGTTGGAAATGCAACGAGCCTCATTATTCCTGAGATTTTAAGAACAAGACCAGTGGGGTCTTGCACAACTTACAAGAAGAACCAACTATTGAGGACAAAGATGAAACAACATGTATTTATGCATCATTGGATGGTTGACAAGAAATGGTTTAGATAGAAGGTAACATCTTGAACACTTCTAATTCAATACTTATTCATCCCGGTGCTTGCCGGAGCTATGTTTCACCTAAAATTGTTGATAAATGCAAACTAGGAAAAGTAAAACATGATAAAACTTGGCTGGTTTAGTTAGCCACAGGTACGAAATGGAAAGTTTCAGACTTGTTAAAGAATGTGAGGTAAACCTTAATGGTGTTCCTATGAAAGTAAACCTGAACATCCTACCTTTCAGATCGTACGATGTACTTATTAGCATGGACTAGCTATAACAACACCATGTTATGCTCGATTTCTTAGACAAGTCAATATTGTGTACTGATAGCCAAGGGAACCAAGTGAAAGTTTAGGGCATTCAAAATCAAGTTTATATAAGGAAAATATCTTCCTTACAAGCAAATAAATGCGTCCAGAAGGGCTGCAAGTTATTTGCAGTGAACATCTAAGACATAGAGTATGAAAGAGAACAACACATAGAAGGATTCCCTATTCTTGAAGAATTTAAGGATTTTTTTCGAAAGGAAATCCCAAGATTACCTCCAAAATGAGACCTAGACTTTTCCATCGAATTGACCCTAGGATAAGTTCTGGCTTCCAAATCCTTTTACCGCATGAGTGCACCTAAGTTGGTAGAACACAAACTGAAGCTGCAGGAATTGATAAAGAAAGGGTATATCTGACCCAGTGTATCTCCTTGGGGAGCACCAATATTGTTTGTAAAGAAGAAGGATGGTTCGATGCGGATGTGCATCGATTACCGTCAGTTGAACAAAATGACTATCAAAAACTGTTATCAACTCACTAGGATCGATGACTTGTTTGATCAAGTGGGAGGAGGCAGAATATTTTCAAATATTGACCTGTGATCCAGGTACCATCATTTATGGATTCATGACAAGGATATTCATAAAACCAACTTTCGTACAAGGTACAGGCACTATGAGTTTGTAGTGATGTCATTCGGGTTGACCAATACATGTACAAACTTTATGTGTATGATGAACAACATATTCAGTAGGTATCTAGATAATTTTTTCCTTGTCTTTATAGAAGACATATTGGTTTGTTCACAGAATAAAGAAGAACACGAAGAACACCTTCGCATAGTACTACAAGTGTTGAGAGAAAACCAGCTTTACGCTAAGCGTAGTAAATGTGATTTTTACAAACCATAGATATAGTACTTAGGTCACATTATTTTTGAGACAGATATAGATGTGGACCCAAAAAATATTAAATCCATAAAGGATTGGCCTACCCCTACTAGTGTCATTGACATTAGGTCCTTTTTGGGATTAGCTAGATATTATCGAACGTTCATTGAGAAGTTCTTGAGGATTGCTTGCCCCATGACCGCTTTGCAAAATAAAGTAAATAATTTCTTATGGACCGACAAATGTGAAGCAATTTTTTAAAATCTTAAGAAGCTTTTGATGACCGCATCGGTACTATGAATTGCGGATCTCAATGGTGATTTCTTTTTTTGTACGGATGCAAGTAAGGAAGTACATGGAGGAGTGCTCTTGAAGAATGATCACACGATTTGTTATGAATTTTGGAAGTTAAAATTTCATTGAGAACTTCTCAAGAATCACTTGCCCCATGACCTCTTTGAAAAAGAAAGAAAGTAAGTTCTTATGGACTGCGAAGTGTGAAGAAAGTTTTCAAAATCTTAAGCAGCTTTTGATGATCGCACCGGTGTTACAAATTGTGGATCCTGATCGGAATTTCATCTTTTGCATGAATGCAAGAAGGGAAGGCCTTGGAGGAGTACTCTTGCAAAATCAACACGTGGTCTATTACAAATCACTGAAGTTGAAAGAACATGAGAAAAATGACCCTATGCACAATCTTGTGTTAGCAGCCATCATCCATGCTTTGAGTATGTGGAGGCACTACCTCATGGGAAGGAAGTTCCTTCTAAAGACAGACAATATGAGTCTGAAGTATTTCTTTGATCAACCAAATCTGAATGCGAGGCAAGCCAGATGGTTTTCTTTCCTCGGCGAGTACCATTTTGAGCTTAAGCACATTAAGGGAAAGGAGAATAAGGTTGTCGATTCTTTAAGACAATGAAATCACATTAGAGCGGCCAATAGAGTTGATCCATTCTATGTAGATATCCTCAATAAATTCCAAGGGGATAGGTTGTTTCAACAACAAAAAGAATACAAGGTCGACCAATCCAGACTGCTATGGTCCAAGGATCGCTTGTTTTTTCCAGAAGCAGGGGAACTTCAGTCCAGCATCCTCACAGAATTTCATCGAGCACCCTACTCGGGGCACCCAAGATATCAAAATATGATATTTGTTGTCAAGAGACACTTCTTCTGGCCTAAGTTAAAGGCCGACATTGCAATGTTTATTGCGAAATGTCAGGAGTTCCAACTAGTCAAAGCTTAGCATCGACATACTGCGGGATTACTGCAACCGTTTCCCATTCCATAATGGAAGTGGGAATTTATTAGCATGGACATTATCACCGGTTTATCAAAAAGTAAAAATTAAAATGATTCTATTTTTGTGGTCATCAACAAATTGTCGAAGGAAACACACTTCATTCATGTAAAGTTGACCTACAAGTACGTGAACATTGCCGATATCTTCTTGAAATAGATATTTAGATCGGCATTAGAGGAAATTTGGAGTCTAAAATGGGCCTTATAAGAAAATGCGCCAACAGTAAATTTTGTGAGTTGGAATTCAAGAACCAATAGAATTTCAATAAAATGAGTCGACCATAATGGTTGAATTGACATATTTGTCATAAAGGAAAACTACTTTTTTTTGTTCATATTTTTGACATATCTCCTTGTGCTTTTACTCAAATTTCAAGCAGGAGAGCTCATTGGATGTATAATTTAATTCCACATCCAACTAATACCCACACTACATACTTTTGACAGACCCCACTACCCCAAAAAGAAGAAATACATGAAAAATGTGATGATGATGTCATCATCACGTTTTTTTAGGTATTTCTTGTTTTTGGGGTAGCGAGGGCCGTCAAAAGTATTCACTATGGGTACTCATTGGATGTGGAATTAAATTACACATACAATATTCTCCCCTGCTCAAAATTTGAGTAAAAACACAGGGAGATATGTCGAAAATACGAACACAAAAAGTAATTTTTTTCATTCTTCTTCCAAAATTAATAACTATTATTTTGTTATTTTAACTATTATTTTATTATTTTCCTTAGGAGGCCCATTTTAGACCTCAAATTTCCTCTAATGATGGAATACCCAAGGTAATTATCTTGAACCAAGATGTTAAGTTCACAGAAAACTTTTGGATATTTTTATTTTCTGGATTGGAGACGCAGTTAAAATTCAACAATGCATATCACCTGCAGATAGACGGGAAGACTGAGAGAGTAAACCAAATTGTCAAGGAAATGATTCAAATGTATGTCATGAACAACCCCACAAAGTGGGAGTATTAATTACATCGCATAGAGTTTGCATATAACAATGGTTATCAGGGTTCCGCCAAGATGAGTCCCTTTGAGGTACTCTATGGACGAAAGTGTAGAACACCAGTTACTTGGGATATCCCGGTGGATCTGCTCATGTTAGGGCCTGATTTGTTTATGGACTTATAACATTTGATTACCAAGGTCCAGGTGAACCTTAAATAAGTACAAGACCGCCAAAAAAGTTACACGGATCAAAAAAGAAAGGACAAGGACTTTCAAATAGGAAATCACATTTACTTGAAAGTAAAAGCCAAATGAAGCATGTTGAGCTTGGGTAGGTATGGTAAGTTAGCACCTATATTTTGCATACCTTTTGAAAAGCTATCCAAGAAAGGGCCAGTCGCTTATGAAATAGCATTTCCCGTGCATGTAAGAGTCCATAACTTTTTCCATGCATCTTTGTTAAAGAAATATGTTTATGATACTAAACATGTTGTTGATTGGTCCCTACTACATGTGGAAACTGATGGGGAGTTTTCCCCAGATCCTACTCATATTTTGGATGAAAGAGAGGTGCATCTCTAGAAGCACACTGTAGTCCAATTGAAAATGCAGTGGAAGCACTTTGAGGCTGATGAGGAAACCTCAGAGAATGATGCAACCATGAGAAAGTCTTACCCCTTGTTGTTTCATGATATCGTTTAGAGTCCATGGAACACCAGGGACAGTGTTGTTCTAAGTGGGGAGGGATTTAATATCCAAAATTTTGGACCTAACACTTATACGCAAGTTCCTATTGATTATGATTATTATCTTGATGTTTTATTTTTATATTGGGGCGAAGACCCCATTACATATGAACATGATAATTTGTTTTATATATTGGGTGCAAGCCAATTATTAATGATATATGTATATTCTCATCTGTGTTGGGCACAGACTCTGAAGCACATGATTGACGAGATGTTTTGTTTTAAGCAAGGATCTCTGGAACACTTGAGTGAATTATGATTTGTGTTGAGTGAGAATATCTAAAGCACATGAATACTTACCTTTGTTTTGAGCGAGAAGCTCTAGAACACATGAAAAGATAATTGGATGTGTTGGGCATAAGCCCTGGAGCCTGCCATGTTGATGTTGAGCATAATATTTGGAGCATCGGATCCTTGGCCATTGTATCCCTAAGTCTATCGTACAAGTACATCCTAGCATTCAGTGTTGAGCGAAAGCTCCGTAATTTCACTATGTTTGTAAATCCATGCTATATGCATTGAGTATGGGCTCTAGTAAGCGCTAGGGGTTACTGAAAATAATTTAATAACTTGCTAGTGAAAACGAATCAAGAAAAATATTGATCTCATCATACTTATTTATAAGTGATTAAATGAAATTTTTAATTTCTGTATTATCATCAAAGTACTGAAGAGATACCACATTATACGAGGGAAATCCAACATGCAAGGATGTATAGAGTTACCTAGCCTAGTGAACCTAAACAATCTACCTACTTGACCTTAATGAATAATTGTCATTAAGTCTAGGGATCATGGTATATGATGCCCCAAATACAAAGGTTAATAAAATGTTGTATTATTATGTACTTTATACATGTTATGTATAAAGAATTAAATATATTAATAATATAAATAAACGAAAGAAAGAAGAAGAGATGCATCAATTATTATTTATTATGAAAGATTAATAAATAGTATAATATCTATAAAATTCCAATTAGGAACTAGTATAAGGTTCCTAGGTTAAAATATTAATAATTACCCAAAGTAATTGAAAAGGGTTAAATCAAGAAACCAAGGTTTCTTGATTTAACTGTCCCTTTGTCTGAAAAGTCTGTCTATAAAGACTCAAGCCAAGGAAAGGCTTGGGGTTTTGATCTATCATTAGAGGAGTCATTTTTCTGCCTCTTTTCTCTCAAGGAAATTCTTGAAGAAACATTTCATGGAAGGAAAAAGAGAACTGACCCATATATGATACACCAGATGGGAAACCTTACCTTAGGAGCTCTAAGCTACTTGCATGTTGGAGTCCAGCTCGGAGTGATCCGAATTAAAACCAGGAACACTTCCACGTCATGGTTGGGAGGAACATGGTAGTTCCTAAGCAATTTGGTCATCAAAATCAGAGTTCAGATCTATCTTAAATTGTTAATGCTGGTTATTAAAAAGTGTGCAGTTTCAGCCATTAAAGGAGCTTCAGAAAAATTAAGGGGTATGAGTTCCTAGTATGTCAAGCTGATTTCTGGAGTAAATGTTGGACGCTTTATGTAATATTTCTTTATATATTTATATCCCTAGAAATGATGGTTCGTTCTATATCTCCTAGGGTTGCATTTCTTATATTTTAACCCTAAACTGTCTATGCTACTTTCTAGATTAATTGTTGGATATGTTAGGTAAATGTTTTCAATGTATCTCCTAACCCTATGTATTTTATTTTTTGTTTAGACTCTTCTAGGTTTTGTGTTCCTTAAATATACCCTTGGATGGTGAATTTTATCATAGGCTATATATAACTAGGATTGAATCTTTAAGTTTGTTTCTATATTAATTCAATATTCAGAATTTGTTATTGTAAACTAGGGTTTGATTTTTAGTAACTAAGTAATTGCCCTCTAGGCTGATTACTCTGCTGACATATTTCATTTGTCAGCGGAGACTTGTCTAAATTTATTTCCAACTAATTTCATACGTAGGAATTCATATATTTTCTTTATAATTACTAAATTCAACCTAAAGTACCAATAAAGGAACTATGATCTAATTATGCATCACAGTAAATAAACCAGAAATATTTAATATAAGTATCTTAGTAACAAAACTAGAATATAAACTTAATCAAGAGTAAATAAACCATTAAGACCTCACAAGGTTTGTCTTATTAACTATAAACTAAATATCAAATCATTTTTCTTTAAAATAACAACATCATAACTACATGAGCAGAGGAGGCATCGCAACCATCCATGTGGTCCTATATCAAATATCTGATCATATATATATATATATATATATATATAGATAGATAGATAGATAGATAGATAGATAGATAGATAGATAGATAAGCGCCCACAGTTCAATCCATTCCACCTTAAACAAAAAAATTCCATTTATACATAATCCATTAAACAAAATTACATAACTCATCAACACATTACACATAACATATTAAACAACATCGAAATCATATTATAAACCCATGTATTACAAATAGAGACAGGAATCGAATCCGGTGGGAATACAAGCCCAGCCTCTTCTTATTTATTTAAAATACAACTCCTCACATTAATATCCAAATAGATTCGAACCCTATGGGGTTTTGTTTGCATACACAATATGGCCACGCTATGCATAACATGTATGCGGGAAACAATTTATAAACCACCACCATGCCAATGAAATGAACTGCGATTACACTATAGCACGACCTCGGCCAACATTTAAATAGACAGAGTCCATTTATAGTCTAAAAAGAACAATGAATGCCATTGTGGGAATATAACCCTTGGATTCTACAAAACCCATGAATTCATAATATTAAATAACCAACAGATTCTACGCATAACATTCACCTAATTTACGGCAATGCCAAAATCAGATTACACAGTATGATTTATATAACCAACTACTCTGCTAATGAATCATCCTTAAATCTATTCATTAAATTATCTAAAATAAAGATACCAAAGAGCTATCACAACCACGATGGGGAAGGCTCAATCCATCCACAACTTGGTCTTTCAAACCCACGCTATTCACCAATTACAACCCATTAAAACTACTCAATACATAAACTTGCACAAAGGCGTATGCCTATTCCTAAATCTCTGTCAATAAACCATTAACATATCATTCACATTACACACACAGTAAGAAAAATAACATGGGTCATTTATTATAAATGCAAAGTATATACATCATACACAACATGGTGAATCGCAGTGTCTCCACACAGTTCCTTCAGAATCCAAAACGAAGTATATACAGGCATGCCAATGGGCTATGGCACCATTGCAAGCAATGGTGCATCCCATGACTTAAAAGGCCCAAACCATTTTATCAATACAAACACAAAATTTATACACAGAACCAGAAGAAGTGTGATTTCACTCCATGGCCAAAGCCAATGAAACATTGAATTAAACCTAAATATGAGTATTACATGCTTGAAGGCGAAATTTAAACCCCATAATGAAACCCCAAACCCAAACAGCGAAGACAACACCCAGTCGGGATGAGAGATAACAAGCATTGGATTGTTGGAAGGCTTCATGTTCACCATTTCCATCATATAGCAACCATTTCCATCATATAGCAACCCTCTCCGCAGACCCCAACACCAACAACCATCCACAAAATCAATGAGAAGCATGACAACAATCAAGTGCAACAATGTAAAACCATAGAATTACTGATAAACCAACTGGGATATTACCTTCGTGACAATGAAGGTCGCCTTCGTTTCCCCTGGACAGAGCAATACCAAACCCCATCTCAAACCTTACAAATGACAAAACCATCATGTTCTCAAGCCCTAAGCTTGGGGCTCCCCTGATTTCCAATCAACATTAAATGCACCAGCTAGTGGCCATTAATGTTAAATCAAAATCTAGTTCTCCATACTCAAGTTTCGTTGCAAGGTATTGTTTAATACCACCCTCCATGCATAGGCCTAAACCATGTTACCATATGGTTCCACCATATGTTATTTCGCTAACGCCAAAACTTAAGCGTAGACCTTATGCTATTACAATATTTCATATATTAGTATAACCCATGCATGGTATGCACTAGTCCTTAGTCCAGTCTTAAAGATTAGATAATGTAATTAACATATAAACTCTAGGTCTAAAGTTTAGGACTTTTCACCTCTTTGCCACAAGGCTCAAGCATAAGAACCCTGGCATATGGAGTATGCCATGGTGATATAATTAAGGATATAATATCAAAGGTCTTTCATTAGGCCAAGATAATAACCTGCATATAATAAACACATAGGATATTTTAATAGATTTAAAATGGAACAAAAGGTTAATGTAATTATATTAAGATAATTAACAAATAAGATTACCTTGCTATCAATCTGAAGCAACGATGAAGCATAATGATGAACAGTAAGAACAAATAAAGATCGAACTAATCCGAGCTCCCTACTAAGCCTTTTAACATTAGGTAGACCTGAAAGTAAATATAAGAAGTTCCTCAGTTCAGTTGAACTAAGTAAGCCTGCGTAACAAGTAATACTTTACCTCTCAAACCATCATGGGAGAATGAGTCCCGCCATTCCGCCCACTTTGTCCCCACAAACAAGGTTAAAGTAGGATGTGATAATTAACAAGTGCGACTATGCAGAAAGGATGAAGCATATAAATCCAGTGACAACACATAAGTGACAAAAGTATAAACATCATACTAAAGTAGTAAACAGCAGGACAACATCATAATTAAAATACATTAAAAGTAATAACTGAAACTAAAAGACAAAGCGTAAGAACAACTTACGAATAAACATTAGTATATGAAGTATACGATAGAGTTTCACCTAGGTAGTTTCTACTAGACTATATTTTTTTTAATATTTTCAATTTTGGGGGCCATTATAAGTGGTATCATAGCCCAGTTTCAATACTAAGAGACCTATGGGCGCACAAAACATTCACATAGAGAAAAATAAAGCATGTTAATTTAATATGTTACTAATAAAAATAAATTTGCCATTTAAATTTTTTGTGTTTACAGAAAATTTTTATAGCACTATTCGATTTATGAATACTGAGGAAGCAAAAAATCGTCAAGGGAATATGACCTATAGCAGGGATTTATCCTTACTACAGGGGCAGGAATGGCTCCCTTCTATCTATAGCATAGAAGGGTACATTCCTGCATGTGGAAAATGCAAAAAGAAAATGGAATAGATAGAAAGAAAAGACAGAAATAAAATCGTGGCCGTGAGCCCCTCCACAGACAATGTTAGGGATTCGCCTTAGCTACTTGCAAACAACTATTAAGTGAAAAAAACCTGCAAAACATGTTAGTAGAAAAACCTGCAAACAAACATGGATCAGAAATCAAAAATTACTAAAGAAAAATGCATAAACAAAACAATATTATACCTTCTTTGGTGAAATGGGCCACCATGCCCTGGCTAGAAGGAAGCACTTCCCTAACTCACTCAGCAATGGAAGAGGAGCTATGGCTCAATGGGGAAGGCGAGTGGAAGGGAGAGGGATGTGGGTGGCTTGAGAGGTAGAGGTGTCTCAAGGCATCCACGACAAGCATAACAGTATGCAATAGAGGTGTTGTTTGAGAGTGACCCCCACCCTCCTTTTATAGCTTTTTTGGGGACTTTTAGGGTTTTAAGCCCTTGGTCAGGGCTTTAGCCACTTTTTTGGGCTTTTATCCCTTTCCACCATAACTTTAGCTCCTTTTAGGGTTTTAGCCCCTTTTGGGGGGCTTTAGCTCCTCGGAGAGTATTTTAGGCTCATTTTTGGGGTTTTTAAGCCCTTTTCTTTATTCTTAAGCCATTTTGAGGGTGTGGGGGTCTAATGGAGTGATATGAGGGTCGTGAAAGGGTGTCCTTGGGTGGTGTAGGCCATGTAGATCTGAGTGAGGGATTTTTTGGGTTAACATATTGCCCCCTGATGTGTGAGGGTAGGATCTCATCGTATGGCCAATGGACATCATAGGATTTGCTGCGGAGAGGTGGTGCTTCCGGGGTTGCGGCATGGTGGCTTTTGGTTTTTCTATTAATATGGTTCCCATCAATGGGTGAGATACAAATAATGTGTGACATGTATATGGATGAGGTGGGAATCCCCATGCTTGTGACAATGTCAAAAGATTAATTTGATCTATGCTCTATAATACAAGAGTCGATCATGTACAACTGATGATACAATAATGGTTGCCTCACTTAGAGGCTGAATACAATGCTGATCTGAAGGACTACGACGTTGGACCCATGGCATTTTCATGGAATGCTATATCTTCAATGCTGATAAAATGCTATATTTGGAATGGTACATAGCTATATGGACTCACTGATGGAGAGCCAGAGTCTCTATGGTACAAGTATGTTGTATCAATCATGAATCTATATAGAAGCGCTGCTGGGGTGTTTGAACATTGTCTCCAACCCAACCCGGAAATCACAGGGGACATAACCTGTTTAGGTCCCTTGAGTAGACTCATCAATGTGCTAGAGTCAAGTGACATCTAGGGCCTTTGACCAAGTACTATGCGGACCAAACCCTGTACGAATCTCAACGGTGGGATGATGTAGTTGGAGTCGAGAACATGAGAAACAACCATCCCGAGAGGCACTAAGGACTCCTCTCAAGTGGTCTAAAGAAATAATCAATGAGGTTAATGAAACCAAGATACAGGGACCTCTAGGTCTATCCTATAGAATATGTGTGTTGGCATCGACAGAGGGAGACTTTCCCCTAGTCAAGGAAATGATTTTTCCTTGACTAGAAGCGCGAGGAAGATAACCGAAAGGTGTGAGACAATCTTTGGACTGACCCACTGAATGGGGGGGAGGGGGAGTGAAAGAATTAAACACTCATAGGGGGAGTGGGGAAGACTCAAACTTCCTTTGTTCAGAGTATGACGGCAGCGCGGACCAGGAAGTACATGAAACTTGACTCATGGGAATGGGATCATAGGTGTAATACTAGGAATGTCACTGCATATGGGAAATACTTGGAGGAGGTGGACACTTTTGATATTGATGGGATCCAAGGAAGACACATTGCAAAGTACTCTGAACAAAGGCGACCCAATGTGGGAATGCTGCCAAACTATTTTCTATGGGGTGGTGTCTAGGGACACCATTGTGGTACGATCTCATAGATTTTTGGTGAGCCCGAGAAAGTAAATGCTCGATGGTGCTTTCAATTTTAGAGAGTCTGAGAGCACGAAGAAGACTCCAGTGGGGGTTCTTTTTCATTGGTAGTCTCCTGTGCCTGAAAAAGGATAAAAGTATACATAGCAGAGCTCTCCCATCCTTTGGGGGATGAAAGACTTATTTACCGTTGGTAGTCCAATCAGACTAGAAAAGGTTAAACCTATACTGAGTGGACGATCATTTAGATACTTTTACGGGCATGAACAAAACCAAGTTTGTTCGGCAATATTTTCTTGATGAGAAGGCTAGAAAAGAGCTTAATGACAACCCATGGTGAGGTTTTTCTTAAAGTGCAGCCCCTCTGCCCAAGAAAGCATAAAATTATGCAGAGGGGAATGGTCTTGGCTTGAGTGTGCCAAGGAGGTCCTTTTCAGTTGAGGGTCTACATGGTATGCAAAAGGAGGTAAACGAGACGATGTAGATGCCCTTTTCTATACTTTAGCGAGCGGGAAAGGAAGTAGCTGCGCTCGGCTATATTTTCATTGTTTTAAGGAGTCAGAAAATAGCTTAAACAAAACTCCAATATGGTCAACTGATTGCGGTGGCACAGGCGGTGCCCCATGTCAGGACAGTAGACAGTGGTCCAAAGGTCATCCACGTAGTATGGACAGAGCAGAAGGCTCTCAAACATACCAATACATGCATAGGATAGATCGCGGAAAAGGATCGCAAGTCGGTGTAGCAGAGGTACGCAAACCAAGGTGGCTCTTGGACAAAGGTTAGGAGAGCATGTGTGTGTGTTGCAGTGGCCAGACCTGACTGCATGTGATGTGAGTGCAAGTCTGGGGAACTTATATGCCAAATACGTACAAGAAAAATAAATCATTTTGTGGACAGTGGTCCATAGGTTTGCGTAAGGTGCGGTGAATAGAAAAGACAACTATGTGTTAAAATACAAAAGAAAAACAAAAAATGGCATTCGTTAATGGGCAGTGGCCCAACAACTCACATGAGTAGCAGTCGGGAAGAGTGATACAGGAACAGGTCCGTAGACACTTGCATTGTCATGTCGTGGCTCGTAAATCGAGGTGACTTGTGGGAAATGGTCCCGAAATTGATTTTTTAAATATGAGACGATGGTCTCATAAAGAGATAGATGGTGGAATTATGAAACCAATGGCGTGAATGGCGTCTCAAATGGAGTCGGTATGGTCCTGTTATGTCGATCGAAATAAATTAGGTCAAATGGGGCCTATATAAGGGTGCGGTCCATTTGGTGAGGTGTCATTATCACTTTTCACTATGGATTTGGAAAGGTGGGCCCTAAATCTTAATTTGCTTATTTCTCTTGATCCGACTAATTGTTTCGAGTGCCATGACTTGTAGGTAATAGCTCTCACTGAATCTCAACTTTTTGGTGGTTTACTTTTTGGATTTGGTCACCCTAAGGCCCTCCATGAGCTATTTGGGGTTTCATGGAAGCAAGTCGCTCATTTCGAAGCAAAAGGTGCGACCTGGTCACATCTATGGGGCATTTATGAGCGACTTGATTGCTCATTTTTCCCAAACAGGTGTGACTTGGCCTCGTTTGGGTGTTTTTTGATGATGGCAGTGGATCACATCAGGGTTTTTGCTTGTGCAGGATGGCTGAGATCAAGTAGTGAGAGAGAGACTGCAAGGGCCTCAGGGATGCATCATTACAGAATGGCAATGTGAGAGATACATTGTCCCAATGTGGATTGCTGAAGTTCATGAGGATACCCCTCATGAGGAGCTTGAGTTTGCTAATGTAGACATTGGTGAGTTTTTGGGATGTTGATGAGGAGGTGTTCCTCTTTTAGGGCCAGCATATCGAGATTACACTGATGGATGTGTACTTTCTTACTGGGCTCCCTATGTTGGGAGTGGTTGGTAACTTGACATTTTTGTTGTCTCGGGGAGAGACATTGGAGGAGTTGTGTGATCGACACTGTTACACTATGGCGTGTGTGCATGGCTCCTACATCCTAATGTGTGACATCAAGGATTTGTCGACACCGACGGTGGCGACCCTGCTGCTACATATCTTAGGTTCCATGGGGAGCCACAAGATCTCTGGCAGGCAACTTTATCTAGTAGAGTGTGCTATAGGTGGCATGTACTATGGATGGGGCCAGATGTATCTGCAGGCTGTTTGACATCATCTGAACAAGTCAAAGACATCTGGGGAAGGATTTTGCTTTGGATCCTTCCTGTTTGTTTTCTTTTTTGAGAAAGTGCCTACTCTTTTTCCTCACCAAGATATGCAATATAGTGATCCACAGGAGCCATGGATGTACCGATGGTGTCAGATGATGATTCAGGAGGGTGGCGGCAGAGTCAGCGGCTTTTTTACTAAGGAACTATTGGAGCAGTGGTTCCAGCTTCCTATAGTGATTGAGGAGTACCCGTATGCAGGTATGGACTACCAGGGAGACCCTGAGATGCCTCGACCTCCTAGACAAGAGTGAGGACCAGCTAGTATGTATACGTGATGTTTTTATGTTCATCTTGACACATAGTGTTCTTGAGTTGGTTGATAGTTTGTATATTGATATATGTGGACTGATGGTGTCCCTGTTTTTATATGTAGATATTGGTCTGCGTCTACCACCTAGGAATCGAAGGCGGGTAGTTACTGTAGCTCCTACGGTGGTTCCTGCTGGGAACCCTCACAAGTGACGGCAGGAGATGGAGGAGGTGTTGCTGCATCTGGAGCGGCTTGCTACTGGGGTCTCGGATGATGGCTGGCATCATTTGAGTAATGAGATGATTGCCTCCATTCACAACCTTCCTCTATAGTGGACTGGTGTGATGAGGAGGATGGCTATGGCTTGTGAGCACTTTCGTCAGACGACGAGAAGTGATTTCCATGCAGAGAATGAGTCCTCTGAGGACGACGATGATACTGAGTCAAATGATGAGTCTGAGTCAGATTAGTAGCTTTCCAGGGCTGACCCTAGTGCATTGGTGCACTTAGGAGTTTTTGTGTCGCTATGTATATCCTGCTGAGAAAGCATATGTGGCTTCTCATTTTGTATTGGACATGTTTTGGACATGCGACTTATCTATTTTTCTATATATATTTGACGCACGTGGATGCGCTTTTATGGTTTTATTATGTGAGTCTTTTTATGATGATGATGTGGAATGCAAATGTATATGTGATGTATTGTTACACTTGTGTGTGTATTTTTGGACAAAGTTATGCATGATGTTATGGTTGTATGTTTCCTATATGCGGTTGTGAATGTGAAAATTTAGAATATCGTTAGGCATTTGATCTGTGACACTATTGGGGTTTATGGAAACATGTGTGAATGTGATGGATTCAAATGCTCTAACCATCTATTTAGTGTGTAGGTAATTTCTAAAGAGCCAGGGATCATGTACTCGATAGTAGTTGTTTAACTGAGAAACAAGCAGTTGGGAGTCTTAGAAGACATTGAGATGGTGAATGCCTAATTGGAGAGCGGCGGCCAAGAGGCCATTGCACCATCATATTCAACCTAGTTGTTGGTTGTGGTGCCCATGCATATTCCGTCGATGTGGATCAACTCGTGCAATGGGGAGTAGATGACCCATGCAGCTGAGGTGAGGTTCGGAGACCATCTGCTTGCTCCATCAGCAAATCCCATATACCAGTTTGAGGTGTGCTGCATCTGAAGCAATAAGAGGAAATGATACATAAGACTCAATTTTGAAAAATGTGTAAAACAAAAAATGGAAAGACTATAATACAAGCTGAACTACCGTCACTCAAAGGGGTGACGTTAGAGGGAAAGTCGTTTGGACTTCCATGGGGTCAGCAGACATTCCTTTATGTGACACGATGAACCCTAGGAGACGGCCCGTTGGGACACAAAAGACACAGTTGAAAGGGTTCAAGCAGATTCTATACTGGCGACATCATATGAATACTTCTCGCAAGTCATCTATGTGCTATGTTTGCTTCTGCGACCGCGCAATGAGGTTGTTGAGACAAACCAACATGATGTGGACGAGATCATGGAAGCAGTGTGTCATGGCGCACTAGAAGGTGGTTCCAATGTTTTTCAGGCAAAAGCACATGACTCGATATGTGAATGTGCCCCACGGGGTTTTGAATGCCATCTTGTAATGGTCTTCTTTTCGGATTTGGATTTGGTTATATCCGAAAAAACCGTCCATGAAGGAAAAGGATTCATGTCTAGCGCATGCATCGATAATCTTATCAATGAAGAGTATTGGGAAGTTGTCTTTGGGACATGCCCCATTAAGGTCATGAAATTCTGTGCAAACACAAATGGTACTCTATTTTTTATTCATGGGAATAGGATTAGAAACCCAAGTGGTGTATGCAATGGGATAAATAAAGCCGGCAATGCACAGCTTCTCTATCTTGGATTTAACTGCGGCCACTTTGGATGGATGGATGGGCCGTTGCTTTTGCCGTATGGGTTCCACATCAGGCCATGTATCGATGTGGTGTTCCACGATGGATGGATCTAAGCCGGGCATTTTAGTGTACAAACAAGCGAAGATGTCACGGAATTCTTGGAAGAGAGCTTTGTAGGCAGCAACCTCTTCCGAGGAGCAAGATGCCCCCAGCATGATTTCTTCAACAATCTCAGAATTGGTTGAGATGTCAATTTTGATGGTGGGTGAAATGTTGGCCATGTTGCCTTCTTCGAAGGCGTCTAGTGCCAGGATGGGGTTCTTGAACCAGTCGACCTTCCCATGGATGAATTCTTTGGTCTCCACAAAAAACTAGTCAGACTGCGACACAAGTTCTTCAGGGAGGAAGAATGAGCGATGGTGCATGTTGTCCCATGGGTATTTTGGGGTGGTCAGAGCTTCGAGTATCTCCTCATCATTTCCAAAGAAACAAAGAGACAGGCTTGATGGACCATCATTGCATGTAGAGATGAGCAGATCAGTGTAACTAGACATCATGTAAATGGACATGGTGTCTGAAGAAGGAGGTTGGGGGTGAACTTCTTTGATCGAGGTGATATCAGACTCGAGAGAATGTTGATGGAGTTCAGCTAGGGCCATTCTAAATTTGGGCAAGTCTTGGAAATGGTGAGAGTAATGTCCATGCAAACCGCAGAGAGAGCAAGCATGGTTTGTTCTCAATGCCTTGTTTCTTACTACTGGCACGCTTGGAAGCTCAACGACGGGGAGGTTTACATTTGTATCCATGGGATCCAAACACACGCAGATCATTGGGATCTCAGGGCAATTCTAAGTTGGATGGCCCTGTTTCTCGTAGACAGCGCAAGGCAGGATCAGCTAAGGTTCTATGGTAGCTTTGGCATTCTTGCCCCTGGCCCTTTTTGGGTGGGGCGGTGTGGGTGTGGGTGTGGCAGTTGGCTTTTGCGGGCCGGGTGGAGGGTCAGACTTGAATGCAATGGGTTGCACCAGGGTTAAGACAACCTGGGGCATTGGTGGTTGAGCTGGTGGATAGAGATACCACACCGAAATTCCTAATGTCAAGTTGGGTAGGCTTAAGGTGGCCATTAGGGGCTTACTCATGACACCACGTGGGGGAAAGAGGAAGGGAATCGTATGGACTAGAGATGGGCCCAGATAACTTCCTAATGGTTGCATGTGGGGGTGTGGTTGTGGTTGTGGTTGTGTGTAATGCTGTTGTTGTAGATGATGTTGTGGCTTCTGTTGGTGTTGCAGTTGTGGACGATGTTGTGGTTGTTGTTGGGGTTGCGACTGCGGTTGTTGTTTGGGTGCAGTGGTGCTGGATGAGACCATGAACAAGTCCGCAGTTTCATTTTGTGTCGGTCATGGTGACACTAAGGAGAAAGGAGCTGTCATGGTGGTATCAACAAACAACCTAGGGCCCACATTCAATAATGGGGAGGTTGTTGTGTTTTCAACCATGGTGTTGATTGAAGGAACGAAATTCGCATGTGTGGTCATCCCTTGCAACTCAATGGTGGTGATGGTAGGGATAACGTTGGCGAGTGTTGTTAACACTTGCAGATCATGATAAGTGAGTTGATCAACGGTCATAATAATTCCTTCATGGGGGGACATCATGAGATGGAATACAATTTATGCGATAGCTCGCATGGCATACAGATAACTTTTCTCGAGGAGAAGGTTATAGTCCAGTTGGGCATTGACAACCTCAATGTCAATCAGCACTGTCTTCCTGGCTAATGTGATGGGGACATGGGGGAGGATTCCTTGGGATTTGGTAGGATGGCCATCATAAGCCCGCAGAGTTGTGGAGGATGGTTGCAGAATTGGGGATCCTAGTTTCTACCAGACCTAGATAGACATAACGCATGTGGATGCCCCCTCATCCACTATGCACCGGTGCACAATCAAGTTCCAGATAGAGACCAGGATTTGAAAGGTGATGGTGGATGGCATGCGTGGTTCTCCATTCTCTTTGTCGAATGTGATCAACTTGGAGTCAGAGGGGTCTACTACCCCAAGGGCAGCTAGTAATTCTTTCCACTACGTTGGGCACATTTTGAGTACCTCAAGAGCGGACATGGCCATTGGTGTTTGGTGTTTGGGCCAAATCATCCACAATGCTACAGCTGACAGGAGCTCTAGCCGTGGTGTTATTGGAAACTCTGTGTATGGGGGGACACAGGAATGGGGGTAACTGAAGAGGTACATTGACCGATTTGAACATGGATGCCACTGATGTGTCAGCGGATTCAGTGGTGGTTCTGTACTGATTCCATCTAGTTTGTAAGTTGACCTCTTCAATCGTCATGGCCAGTAGGTGGTGAACACCTGTTTCATCCATGGGAGGTGCCCCCAAAGTTTTGAGATTGGCTTGGGGAGGGGGTGTGGTTGCCACCAACCCTTGGACTGGTAGTGGGTTTTGAAGCACCATTGGAGGAGGTCCTTGTGGTGTTGGGTTGGGTTGCGCTTGGTTTGTAGAGTTGGTGGCCTATTGGACCTCATTCCAAATGGCCTGCTTAGTGCGACCCATGAGGGGACACTCAAATGTGTAGTTCCCATAGACTTCACAAAGTGTGCATGGTTGTTTTGTGCACAACAGGGTGTTGTGTCTTGGTGTGTTTTTTCGTGGGGGGTTTTGGGCTGGCTGGTTTGTCGTGACATTGTTGGGAGGGTTTGGTTGTTGACCACCTCCCTATGGTTGGTTGTTGGCTTGGTTTTGGGGCCAATTATTTCTAGCATTCCCTTGTTGATTATTGGGGGCAGGCTAGTTGGGACGGTTTTTTTGTGCGAACACTTGTCCCAACGGAGCGGGTGGAGCGGGGGCGAGGGCTTGAATTGGTTTCCTTGGTGGTGCATATTAGAATTGTGGGAGTGACAGTGCCACAAATGTGGGAATTTTCCCCACATACTATTATGTTGGCCAAGACATGGCTTGAGCCTGCTGCGGTGGCACAGGTTGCGCATAGGAATTTGTTGCTCCAGACTGGGACATCATTCTGGCATAGTCTGGAGTTTGGTTCTGGTAAGCAACACTAGCCGTATTTCCATAGTTGCGATGGAGATATAGGTGGTGTCAGATGGGGTTGTGGCTGTTGGGAGACTGAGCCTATGATGCCATCTACAGCATGGGATTCCCCCAATGCATCCCTATAGGAGGTTCCCAGGCGGGGAGCATCTGGAATGACGGTGAACAGATATCTAGACTGGGCGTAGATCAGGTCAAATTGTTGGGGTTTTAGTATGGCCTCTTCTTGGGATTGGGGATGTTTGGATGAGACGTCCTTTGTTATGGGTGGGAGCAAGGTCTTAAGGAACCAATCCAAGAATATCCTGTCGTTAAGTTGGATTTTACATAAGCCACGACATCACCGCCACTCATGGATGTGGTCAGTTATATGAGTGGCGGTATTCTAACGATAGGATAACAGGATCTCCACCCCTTCATCATATCTAATGGGGAGTTGGGAATACTACAAGAACATGAAGGATGGGGAGTGGAAATTAGGGTACTTGGCTTGTGGCAACTCAATGTACCATTTGGCCGTAGCACCTGTAACGGTGCGTTGGAATAGCCTTAGCCTGATGGAATCCTCTACGATGTTGTTTGACAAGCACCATAGATGGAATGTCATAATGTGGTTTTGGGGACATTCCCTTGCTTTTCCTTCAAACTTGGGAATGTCTGATGGTAGTTTGGTTGGCATGGGTGGCCAAAATGCTTGGTGGCGGATGGGGTCATTTGTTAATCGAGCCAAATTAGGCAGGTTAAGATGAGCCATGAAAGGTAGATTGGACCCCAGGTTTATGTGAGATGGGGCAATGATGGTGGTGGGGTTTATAGGTGCATAATACATTTGCATGGTTGGGGGTACTTGCGATGGAATCATTGTGGATGGGCCAATGCACCCAAGTGTGGTGGCAGAGATAGTGTGGGTGGAGGGGATATTGGCCCCATGTATGATAGTAGGGGCAATGTAGGTGGAAGGTCCACTACCCCCCTGTGTGGTAGGAGGGGCAATGTATGTGGAAGGGGCACCGCCCCCCTGTGTGACAGGAGGGGCAGTGTATATGGAAGGGGCACTACCCCCATGCATTGCAGATGGGCTAGCTTGGCTGGTCACTATAGGTGGTGGCAGCTGACTGATGACAGTTTGCATGACTATGCTTGGGCCACCTGTCGGGTTTTTGGTGACAATTTGTGGTGTGGACATGGATCCACTAGCTCTGGGTATGTCAAAAGGTGGATCCAGGCTTGCACTAGACATGGGGCTTGATGGTGCAGTATGGAGGTCTATTTAAGACTGATATGGCTTTGAATCTGAATCAGAGGCTGTATGGCCTTTTGATGGTGTGCGAGGTCGTCGAGAATAGGCTCGACGGTGTCGGTTTAATGTTCTGAATGGTGGTGGTTTGCCTCTTAGGCATGAGGAAGAGCGTGGGGGATCAATTGTGTTAGATGTTTATCAAGCTGGTGGGAATGATGTTTGGACCCCAGTTTCAATGGCTTCCTATTGGCTATAGATGGTTACTCAACCACCAAGACTGCCAGAAGATAGTGCTTGGATTTTTTCTCATGGGCGTTTCTACTCAATTGGTGGGGTTCGTTGCCCGTTTCGCTTGGCAATTTATCTTAGCATCCAGCTACTTTGGGGTTCCTGTGGTACTCCTCACAATGAGTTTCTGGGCAAAGCCCAAGTAATTCCCATGGTTGAAGCAGTCAAGGACTTATGTCCTCAAATACTGTAGATTGTTTGAACTTAGTGTAAATTCATAAATTTTAAGGCTCTCTCAGTGTCATGAACTAAGTTGGGTTGATTACTTGGTATGGTGTATTTGTTTTTCTGTATTTATGGTATTAGGTGGCTGTAAATGTTTTATGAATTCATCATATTGTGGTAAAGTTCATATCATTGTTCATGCAAGCAGTGAATAATCAGAAATTTGTAAACAAATATAGTTTTTAACCCTGAATGTTGATGGCCTAACTAGATGACTACCTTACACCTATATTCCTCTTCAACCAAGAGAAGGTGTTGGGCTCTCAACACAATGGGACTGAGCCCATCCATAGATCCACAAGTCACCTCCCGGATGCAAGGTTGGTCAACAGGGAGGATACTCAGTGCCGTGAGAAGCCCTCCTTCTCTACCCCCTCTACCTTCCAGGTCATTTGGTTTTAATGGTTTAGAACAATATTTAGTGAAGGGCCTAAGACTATACGAGCGTGCCCTTCATCGTATCCCACAATACCCCAGAGCGTGACGACTGGGTAGAGTGGGAAGGGTAAGCAATACTGTTAATTTTATTGTCAATTTTAGCTAAGTGACATTCATTAAGCCATTAAAATTTGTTTGGAATTTACACATTGTTTGTACATGAAATTGTAGTAAATTGTAACAGAAACTGAAATTGAACTACTGTGGTAGACAGAGGCAGCTGATCCACACTAAAAATCCCTATTAAACTGAAGTTTAACCTCTGATTGACAAACCTCACATTTCGGATCAAATTTGGCGAGGTGGTCACAAAAAAATTTCAGAAACAGGCGAGGGGGTCGCACAGATTTCACGGACAGAAGTGGTCTGTGTTTCTCAGTGAAGTTGCACCTTTTGGGGGTTTAAGGGTGACCTGGTCGTGGTTGTTAGGCCATAAAGAGTGACCTCATCCCCTGTTCAGGCCCGATAAGTGCAACCTGCCCCGGATTTGGGGGTTTTTTTATCCTGAGTCAGATCCAGCTGACAATAACATGTACTATGGCCAAACCGACTCAGATTTTCCTTGCAAAGGCTTCTGCAACAATAAAAAATGGAAATAAACAAGATCTAAGCTAGATTTGACAAGAAATTTCTAAAACTAGGGCATAAATTGAAAAAACTTGGAATTTTAGAAATCTGGACCAGGGATCTTGTGGGATCGACCTCGTATGGTTGCCAATTCTATAGCATGGATTTATCCTTGCTACAGGGGCAAGAATGGCTCCATTCTGTCTATAGGATAGAAGGGTAGGTTCCTACATGTGGAAAATGCAAAAAGAAAATAGAATAGATAGAAAGCAAAGATAGAAAGAAAATTATGACCGTGAGCCCCTCTGCAAACAATGTTAGGGCTTCACCTTAGCTACCTGCAAACAACTGTCAAGCAAAAAAAACTTGCAAAACATGTTAATAGACAAACCTGTAAATAAACATGGGTTAGAAATCAAAAACTACTAAAGAAAAATGCATAAACAAAACAAGATTATACCTTCTTTGTTGAAATGGGCCACCATGCCCTGGCTGGAAGGAAGCACTTCCCTAACTCACTCAGCAATGGAAGAGGAGCTATGGCTCAATGGGGAAGGTGAGTGGAAGGGAGAGGGATTTGGGTGGCTTTAGAGGCAAAGGTGTCTCAAGGAATCCACGGGAAGCATAACAGTATGCAAGAGAGGTGTTGTTTGAGAGTGACCCCCCACCCTCCTTTTATAGCTTTTTTGGGGACTTTTAGGGTTTTAAGGCATTGGTTAGGGCTTTAGCCCCTTTTTTGGGATTTTAGCCCCTTACACCCTAACTTTAGGTCCTTTTAGGGTTTTAGCCCCTTTTGGGGGGCTTTAGCTCCTAGGAGAGTATTTTAGGCTCCTTTTGGGGTTTTTAAGCCCTTTTCTTCATTCTTAAGCCATTTTGAGGGTGTGGGGGTGTAATGAAGTGATACAAAGGTCGTGAAAGGGTTTCCTTGGGTGGTGTAGGCCATGTAGAGCTAAGTGAGGGATTTTTTGGGTTAACATGACCACCCCCACTATAGAAGCGGAGTTTGTAGTAGAGCTAAAGTTTGATGTTTTGAAAACTTTACACAGTATTCAAGCTGAATTGAAAAGTTTCAGAGAAGATAGCATGAACAAAAGGAAGGAAAAGCAAGCTATAAATGAATCCTTACTGAGAAACATGATGGGAGGAAGCCCTCAAGGTAAACCCACTCAGTACACCAACAAATCCAAGAGAGAACCATACCCTAACCGGTCCAACAACCCAAGAGGAGAAGAAAAAGAACGGACCCTTGAAGCAACTAAAGAAGACCACTATGGTCCTTCTAGTGGTGACTCACATTCTTCATGAAGAAAGAAGGAGTGATGACAATCTTCAGGGGGAGTTCCGAAAACTAAGAGCCACGACCTATGAAGGTGAAGTAAACACGAGGGAAAAGGATGAAGAGTTCGTTATTGGGCATGAGTAATTATTTTTAGGTTCATAACTATTCAAGTTAGATGAAGGCTAGGCTTTCCATCTATAACTTGAATGGTAAGGAAGTAAGATGGTGGAGGGATTTAAAACACACCAAGAAAGATGAGCTGGGAGAAATAACCTAGGATACATTCCAAAAAAAAATTCAAGAAAAATATATGTCGAAAAGGTTCTTTGACAGAAAAGTGAAAAAGTTTAACAAACTACGCATGGGATCCATGACTATGGATGTGTTCATTAATAGATTTCTAGATCTCTTGCATTATGTACCGTACATCAATGAGGAAAAAGTAAAGATCCAATAGTTTCTAGGATGTCTTCCTCCCAGTTTTTGGGACAGGATTGAATTCGACATGCCTAAAAATTTAGATACCACGCTGCACAAACCTAGGATCTGTTATGAAACTGGACAGCTGAGGCAGGAGAAATTGAACCAAAACCGAGAAAATTCTAAGAACTTCTCTGATAACCGCAAACATGTGTCCAAACCATAGCCATACATAAAGAAAAAGAATGAATTTCAAGCGTAAAAGAACTTTAATAGATCTTGTACAAAGCCTTATGTACCAGCTACTAATGTTAACAAACTAGTAGCAAGTGGAGCCAATGCTACCCCGCTACATATTAAGTGCTGGAAATGCAATAGGACTCATTATTCCTGAGATTGTAAGAACAATTCGGTGGGGTCTTGCACAACTTACAAGAAGAACCAACCATTGAGGACATAGATAGAACACCACAGATCTATGTAGAATTGGATGGACGACAGGCGTATCATCAAGCTACAATGGTTGAAATAGAAGGTAATATCTTGAATGCTTCTATTTCAATACTTATTGATCCTGGTGCTTGCTAGAGCTATGTTTCTCCTAAAATTGTTGATGAATGCAAACTAGGCAAAGTAAAAGATGAAAAACCTTGGCTGGTTCAGTTAGCCATCGGTACAAAATGGAAGGTTTTGGAAATTGTTAAAGAATGTGAGGTAAACCTAAATGATTTTCTTACGAAAGTGAACCTAAACATCCTACCTTTAGGATCGTATGATGTACTTATCGGCATGGACTAGATGGAACAACACCATGTCATGCTCGATTGTTTTCACAAGCCTATCTTGTGTACTGATAGCCTTGGGAGCCAAGTGAAGGTTCAAGGAATTCCAAAGAAAGTTTATGTAAGATAGGTATCGGCCTTACAAGTGAAGAAATGCATTCAGAAAGGGTGCAAGTTGTTTGCAGTAAATGTCTGAGACATAGAGTCTGATAGGAAACAACACATAAAAGAATTACCTGTTCTTGAAGAATTCAAGGATGTGCTTCCCAAGGAAATCCCTAGACTACCTCTAAAACAAGACCTAGAATTTTCCATCGAACTAACCCCACGATCAGTTTTGGCCTCCAAAGCCCCTTACTGCATGAGTGCACCTGAGTTGGTGCAACTCAAACTGTAGTTGCAGGAGTTGATAGAGAAAGTGTATATCTGATCCAGTGTGCCCCCTTGGGTAGCACCAATTTTGTTCGTAAAGAATAAATACGGTACGATGCGGATGTGCATCAATTACTGTCAGTTAAAAAAAATGACCACCAAGAACTCTTACCCACTTCCCAGGATCGACAACTTGTTTGATCAAGTGGGAGGAGCCAGAATCGTTTCAAAGACTGACCTACAATTAGGATACCATCAGGTATGTATTCACGATGAGGATATTCACAAAACCTACTTTTGTACAAGGTACGAACACTACAAGTTTGTAGTAATGACATTTATGTGTGTGATGAACAGCATATTCAGTAGGTATCTAGATAAGTTCGTCTTAGTTTTTATAGACGACATACTGATTTATTTGAAGAATAAAGGAGAACACGAAGAACACCTTCGTGTAGTACTACAAGTGTTAAGAGAACACCAGCTTTACAGTATGTTTAGTAAATGTGATTTTTACAAGCCGCAGACACAATATCTAGGTTACATTATCTCCAAGACAGGGATAGTTGGGGACCTGGAAAAGATTAAAGCCATAAAGGATTAGCCTACCCCTACTAGTGTTACTAACATTAGTTCATTCTTGGGATTAGCTATATATTATCGAAATTTCATTGATAACTTCTCAAGAATCAATTTCCCCATGACCACTTTACAAAAGAAAGCAAGTAAGTTCTTATGGACCACTAAGTGTGAAGAAATTTTTCAAAATCTTAAGCATATTTTGATGACCACACCGGTGTTACAAATTGTGGATCCATATGGGAACTTCATTGTTTGCAAGGATGCAAGCAAGGAAGGACTTGGAGGAGTCCTCTTGCAAAATGATCACACGATCTGTTACAAATCATGAAAGTTGAAAGAACATTAGTGAAATTACCCTACGCTCGATCTTGAGTTAGTAGCCATCATCCATGCTTTGAGAATGTGGAGACACTACCTCATGGGAAGGAAGTTCCTTCTAAAGACAGACAGTATGAGTTTGAAGTAATTATTTGATCAATCGGATCTCAATGCAAGGCAATCCATTTGGTTGTCTTTCCTCACCGAGTATAATTTCGAGCTTAAGCACATTAAGGACAAGGAGAATAAGATTGTCGATGCTTTAAGCTGATAAACTCATATGATTTATGAGGTGACTTTGATTTAAATAGATGCAAATTTGCATGAGAAGATTAAAGTGGCCAATGGAGTTGAGCCCTTCTATGTAGATATCCTCAGGAAAGTCCAGGAGGATAGGTTGTTTCAATAATAAAAATAATACAAGGTCAATGAATCCAGACTGCTATGGTCCAAGGATCGCTTGTATTTTCTAGAAAGAGGGGACCTTCGATCCAGCATCCTCAGAAAATTTCATCGGACACCCTAATCGAGGCACCTCGGATATCAAAAGATGATATATGTTGTTAAGAGACACTTTTTCTGGCCTAAGTTAAAGGCCAACATTGGAATGTTTATTGCGAAATGTTAGGAGTTGTAGCTAGTCAATGCTGAGCATCAGCATCCTACAGGATTACTGCAGTCGTTTCCCATTTTAGAATGGAAGTTGGAGGTTATTAGCATGGAATTTATCACCGGTTTACCGAAAAGTAAAAAGAAAAATGATTCTATTTTTTTGGTCATCGACAAGTTGTCGAAGGCATCACACTTCATTCCTGTAAAGTCAACCTACAAGGACGTCAACATTGTTGATATCTTCTTGAGAGAGATATTTAGATTGCATGGAATACCCAAGGTTATTATCTTGGATGGAGATGTTAAGTTCATAGGAAACTTTTGGAGATATTTATTATCTGGATTGGATACGCGGTTGAACTTCAGCACTGCATATCATCTGCAGACAGATGGGCAGACAGAGAGAGTAAACCAAATTATCAAGGAAATGCTTCGAATGTATGTCATGAACAACCCCATGAAGTGGGAGGATTAGTTACATCTCGCAGATTTTGCGTATAACAATGGTTATTAAGCTTCCTCCAAGATGAGTCCCTTTGAGGTACTCTATGAACGGACGTGTAGAACACCGATTACTTGGGATAGCCCGATGGATCAGCTCATGTTAGGGCCTGATTTGTTGATGGAATTGGAACATTTGGTTACCAAGGTCCAGGTGAACCTTAAATAAGCACAAGACCACCAGAAACGTTACATGGACCAAAAAATAAAGGACAAGGACTTTCAAATAGGCGATCGTATTTACTTGAAAGTAAAATCCAAATGAAGCACGTTGAGCTTGGGTAGGTGAGGTAAGTTAGCACCTAGATTTTGCATACCTTTTGAAATACTGGCAAAGAAAGGGCCAGTGGCTTATGAACTAGCATTTCCCACACATGTAAGAGTACATAATGTTTTCCATGCATCTTTGTTAAAGAAATAAGTTTATGATACTAAACATGTTGTTGATTGGTCCCTACTACAGGTAGAACCTGATGGGGAGTTTTCCCCTGAGCCTACTCATATTTTGGACAAAAGAGAGGTGTAGCTCTGGAAGAGCACCATATTCTAGTTGAAATTGTAATGGAAGCACTTTGAGGCTGATGAGGCTAATTGGGAGAAAGAGGCCACCATCAAAAAGGCTTACCCTTCCTTATTTCATGATATCATTTCGAGTCCCTAGAACACCAGGAAAGGTGTTGTTCTAAGCGGGGAGGGATGTAATATTCCAAATTTTGGAACTAACACTTATAGGCATGTGCCTATTGATTATGATGATTATCTTGATGTTTTATTTTTATATTGTGTTGATGTATTTGTAACTTCAGAATGTATTCACTTGTATATCTTATGTATTGTACCCCGATGTTTATATTGGGGTGTATCTGTAATGTAATTGATTCATGTCATGCCTCGATGTTCCTATCGGGAGATTCAATAATGTAAACAAGTCATGTAAAGTCATAAGTGTAAACCTCCTTATTGTTCAAGGGTTAATGTCCCAAAAATTTTGGGGCCCTAGGGTTTTTAGACTCTCCTACAGAATTCAGCCCTGGTGAGTTGTTTTCAAGTCGAGAATTAGTAGAAATAGAGAGGGAGCCTCTCAATTTAACCCACATTCACTCACAGTGAGTTGTAGCGCATAACTGAGAGAGAAAGAAGAAGCTAGGACAAGAGAGAGAGAGACTACTGTTGTAAGGAGATAATCTTACTATCTTTGGGTTTTACTTTTGTTGTTGATTCTATCTCTGAGGAAGTTGCTGGGTTTTCTCCTTTATGTTTTCCCCGAGGAAAATATTTGCATTCATTGTCTCTTGTGATTGATTGCTATTCTTATTATTCTCTCATATAATATCCTAAGATCATATATCTTAAATGTTAAAAACCAACATGGTATCAGAGCTAACCTGAGGAGAAGACACTGTGCAGTTGTTGAAGCTAGGGCTTCCTACTCTTTGGATCTCTCTCCATGGATTTTTCAAAAAAAGGAGGCTAGGCTGACCCTTCTCTCTAGGGTGCATTTTTTTGTCGAAGAGGAATCTGATTCTAAGCATGTTCAATTTTTTACTCGACACTACTATGGGAAATTAGGGCTTTCCATAGAAGTGGAATTTTTGAGTGAGCCCAGGCCTGGATTTATCTCCTCCCCAAAATAAAAGTTTAGAGATCAAAATCAAATTTTTCAATTAGGTAGAACTCTAAGAAAGTCAAAACCTAATCTACTTCTGAACGAGACAACTAGCTCTACAAAAATTCAGCTCCAGATCTAGTTCTGACATCTTAACCTAGATCTCCTTGGTCCTGGAAGAAAATGAGCTGGACTCTTACATCAATTAAGAGGTTCCAATTCCATAGGGAGATGAGGCTAAGGCCCTAAACAAGAAGAAATTGGTCATCGCTAAAAGGATTATTGCAGATTCAATCAAATGATCACCTCATACCACAAGTGTCCTCCCTAAAGACACCTAAAGAGAATTTTTATGCCCTGACAAATTTATTTGAAGGGAAGAACATAAATTAGAAGATGACTTTGAGAAACCAATTGAAGAATGTAAACATCTAGAATATAGAGACCATCCAGTCTTACTTTACAAGGGTCTCTGAGATCAAGGAACAACTTGAAGCAGTAGATGAAGAAGTAGAGAATGCAAAAATTGTGATCACCACCTTGAATCGTCTCCCTAGGGCATGGGACTCTTTCATTCAAGGGGTCTGTGCCAGAAAGAAGCTAGTAAATTTTAGCAGATTGTGGGAGGAATGCTCACAAGAAGAAGCTCGAATATTAGCACAAGAAGAAAAGATGGGAACTGAAGATTAAGCTCTCATAGTACAATCCAAGAAAAGCAAAACAAACCATCACAAAGGCAAGAACTCTCTCCAAAAGAAAAACAATAGAAACAAAGATAGATCTCACAAGATGAAGGGAAACAAGAAAAGACATCATGCTCATGCTACAGAAGATGATGAGCTTTCCAAGAAGATAATCAAACAAGATAGTAATGATTCTTCAAGTGATGAAGAATATGTTTTTATTTCTGCTCTCACAGAAAACATCACACATGGAATCAATGATTGGATTATAGATAGTGGGGATTCCAAATATTTGAAGGGATTCAAAGAATAATTTGTGAAATTATCAGAACATGAATCACCCCATAAGGTGAAACTTGGGGATGACTACCTGTATCCAATAAAAGCTAGTGGAGAATCCTCCTACAAATTAGAGTCTGGAAAGTCTATGAAAATGAAGGATTCCCAATTTGTACCAGGACTAAAGAAGAACCTTCTCTCCATCTCTACATTAGATGAAAAAGGCATGAGGGTTGCATTTATATATGGACAAGTTCTCATGTGGCCAAAAGGAAAGACTATTGACGATGTAGTAGTAATTTGAGAACAAGAGGGAGGACTATACAAATTAAAGGGCCAACTAGAACAAGCATTGGTTCATGACTCAGTAGAACCAAGTGAACTTTGGCATAGACGGCTTGCACATGTGCACTATAGGGCACTACCACTTGCAAGGAATGTTGTTGAAGGTCTTCCAGAAATATAAGCAAAACATGAAGGGGTATGCAAGGGATGTGTGAAAGGAAAGAACACAAAGAAGACATTTCCAAGTAGCAAAATCAAGGCCAAAGGAATCTTGGAAATCATTCACTCCAATGTATGCGGTCCAATACCATCCAGCTCATTAAGCGGGTATGTATACTATGTTTATTTCATTGACGGTTTTTCTAGGAAGACATGGATATACTTCATGAAGAACAAAGATGAAGTATTCAACAAGTTCAAGGAATTCAAAGCCTTGATCAAAAACTACATAGATAACAAGATCAATATTTTCGATTAGAAAATGGCAGAGAATTCACATCAAATGAATTAAAGGAATTATGAAAATATTCAGGGATTAAGAGAGAGTTGACCACTCCATAGAATCCACAACAAAATGGGGTTGCAGAAAGGAAGAATAGAATGATCACGGAAGCTGGAAGGGAAATGATTCATGATCAAGATCTTCCTATGCATCTATGGACAGAAGCTACCATGACAGCTGTGTATGTATAGAACCGTACTCCACATAGAGTACCTGAGAACAAGACACCTGAAGAAGTGTTTTTTGGAAAGAAACCAGAAGTTAGTCATCTTAGAATATTTGGTTATCCAGTATACATTCACATTCCAAAATAAAAGATGACAAAGTTAGATCCTTCAGAAAGGAAGGGTATATTTGTAGGATACTCCAAAAGATCGAAGGCTTATAGAATATACTTCCAAGGATTCAAGAAGATCGACATCAGCAAGGATGTAACATTTGGCAAATACTCAACTAACAACAAATCCAAAAAGATACCTGCTGAATAAACTAAAGAAACAAAAGTACAAAGAATTCATGACACAACCATGAACGAAGCAATTCCATAAGAATATCAAGAAATAGAAGAATGTCAAGAACTTGTAGATCCACCTCAAGAGAAGAATCCTCAAAAGAGGAAACCTGCTTGGGTACGAGAGGCTATCGAAGGTGCAGAAAGATATGGGGCTCTAGAAGAGATACATAGAGAGAGGAAAAGAACCAGGTCCTGCTCCGATTATGTATCCCTATTATGTGACTTCATTGATAAAGTACCTTCCAACTATGAATAAACGACAAAAAAGAAAGAATGGAAGGATGCTATGATTGAAGGGTATCAATCGAGCGTGAAGAATGATGTTTGGGATGTTGTCCCAAGACCAAAGGGGAATTCTGGTGTGACTTCCAAATGGATCTATAAGATCAAGCATGATGTAGAAGGTAGAATAGAGAAATATAAAGCAAGATTTGTGGCTCGCGGTTTCTATGAGAAAGAAGGAATAGATTATGAAGAAAATTTTGCACCTGTAGCCAAATATACTTCCATCATATTAGTCCTTGCTTTAGTTGAACTAATGAAGTGGAAATTACACCAGATGGATGTCAAGGCAGCTTTCTTGAATGGTGTAGTATAAGAGGAAGTATATGTGGAGCAACCACTCATTTTTGGGACACATGACAGAGAGACTCATGTGTGTAAGTTAAATAAAGCCCTGTACAGTTTGAAACAGGCACCTAAGACATGGTAAAGTAGAATTGATAGCTTCCTATCCAGTTTGGGCTTTACCAAGAGTAAAGCAGATTCCAGCCTTTACTACAAGGTTGAAAAAGGGAACCCAGTGATACTCCTATTGTATGTAGATGATCTATTTGTAACAGGTGAGGATGGTCTGATTGCTTACTGAAGTACAGCTAAAGTAGAGTATTTTGCATATTGTTTGGCTAGTTGTGAGGTAGTGTGGTTGAGAAAGCTACTATCTAATTTATTTGATTTCTAGATGGATGCTCCTTGTATATATTGCAAAACTAGAGTTGTGTGAAGTTGTCAGAGAACCCAATGTTCCATGACAAGTCAAAGCATATTGAGATAAAATATCACTATATCAGGGATATGGTGAAGAGAGGAGCAGTGAATCTCCAGTATGATGCGATGGATGAGTAGATAGCTGATGTGCTGACCAAACCATTAGCCAGACTGAAGTTTGATTACTTCAGGGAGAAGCTTGGTGTTCTCCAAATCGAGGTTCCCTCCAAAGGGAATTGATGTGTCTGTTGGCCTTTCTAACATGGTGGAAGGCTGAGCTTCACATGATTAGATGTAAGTGCAAAAATGCTTTGATGTGATTGTGTGTTGTGTTACCACATGATCAGTGGAGAGATATTCTAATGTTATTGTGGGATATGTTCCCACATGATCAGTGTAGAACCATTCTAACGTGATTGATGGATGTGTTCCCACATGATCAGATATAAGCGCAAATATATTTTGATGTGATTATGGGATGTGTTCCCACATGATCAATGCAGATCCATTATGATGTGATTGAGGGATACGTTCCCCCACGATCAGATGTAAGTGTAGATCCTTTCTAACAAGATGAGGTTGAATGTAAGTGCAAATCCTTTCTGACAAGATGAGGTCAGATTTAAGTGCAGAGCCTTTCTGACAAGATGAGGTCAGATGTAAGTGCAAATTTTTTCTAATAAGATGAGGTATGTTGTAAGTGCATATCCTTTTTGACAAGATGAGGTTAGATGTGAGTGTTGGGCCTTTCTGACATGGGTTTTGGAAGTGTTCCTCCCATGTTCAGATGTGAGTGATGGGCATGTGTTTCTGACATGGTTCTTGGATGTGTTCCTCCCATGGTCAAATGTAAGAGTTGGGTAGGCCTTTTTGACATGGTTCATTAAATGGTCAGATATAAGTGCTGAAGATGATGAAGACCTACATGAAGGCTAGGACTAAAACCATCATGAAAAAGGGTTGGCTCTATAGAATTTCCTATGAAGATTAGAATTGAGATAGCACCAGTGATGATGACCCAGTGATGATCCAACATTGATTATTCAAATCATGTGATGATTCAAATACAATGATGATCTAGTGATGCTCCAATTCAAGTGATGATCCAGTGATGATCCAAACTTGATGATGATCCAGTGATGATCAAGACTTGATGATGATCCAGTGATGATCCAGAAGATGACTTGACATTGAAGATGAATTAAAGATGAAGATGACTTGAAGATGAGGATGACTTGATGATGATTCATATGATACAAAGAAGAAGACTTGTGCTGATAAATTGTGTCGAGAGAATACCTTCCTAGTTAAGAGGGAGTGTTGATGTATTTGTAACTTTGGAATTGTTGGCAGCCAGCAACAACCTCTTCATTTCTTGACCAAATGAAGAGAGATCAGCTCTCCATGTGATTTATCAATTCAAAGTTATGAAAGAGCACCTTCAGAATCATTGGATTCTGAAGGTACTCTCAATCAAAGGAAAAGTGATTTAATGATTCTAGAGCTGAAAGCAACTTGATCATAAAACTTGGCTTTTAGACAACTGTCAGATAAGTTTCTTAAATTTTCATTAAATTATTAAAATGAATTTATGTGACTTAAGGGATTTGTGCTAAGAAAAATTTCATAACACACGTTGTATGTTAATAAAGTATTATTAGTCCTAAGACTAAGAGAATTTTGAAAGATTAAACATCATTTGTAATACCCTATTATAAACTTTGTAAATATGATGGTTAATGGATAAATAATGTTTGTATAGGAAACTTTTACTTATGATAAATATCCTATATGATGGTATATATGTGACGATAGGATGTTTAAAGGGTTTAAACTTAATTTTGTACATATATAGTATAGACATTAATCTAGCCATTTTATCAATGCATCATTAATATTAGATTGTGATTTATTGCTCTTCATACCATTTACGTAACATGGTAAAATAGGGATGATTGTTTGGATTAGCTGGCCATGCAATAAACCAATTGTCAAATTGATAAACGATCAATCATTTGGATCGATGAGCTGGTATGAAAACGTGGCCTTCACCCCTTGACATAATCGACAGTTGTATGCATATGGTAATATCGTGTTGACAGTGTTAAATGCTAACAGTCATTTCAAATTACGTCATTGTACCTATTAGTTATGAACCACTGTCAATAATCAATGGTTGCAATGATGATTCTATCAGTCTCCGTATCACTGGTTCACCAAGTTAAGTGGTTATCACTAACAGGCGTGGTCAAACGTAGATAAACTGGCATAAATCATGGTGTAGTGTGAAGTTGTAACATTTATCACTGCTTGAAATCCCGCTAAAATGGCAGGTTCAGAGATTAGATCTCCGATTATATTTGAAGCATGTGAATATTATCCATCATGTTGTGTGTATGGATACCTATTCCCTCTGTTTTCACTTCCCCATTCATTTCGCGTCGAAGCCCAGAAAGTGCTGGAGAAACCATGTCTCGTCTGAATCGTTTTGAGATTTCAGGGTTTGAACTTATTGAAGCTAACCAGGAAGCTACCAAGAGATTCGAGAAAATGGGATGGGTAAATTTCTTTAGGTGTTTTGATGGTCACCATGTGGAAATTACTAAGATGTTCGCAATGAGTTTTGAAGATGACAGGGTGCAAATTGGGGGCTTCGAATTTGTTATCAACGAAGATAAAATTGCTGAAGCCATGAAACTCCCACAAGTGGGAGAACTCTGGTTTAAACGCACTATGGTCAACAAGAAGAAGTGTTTGGCTTTGTTAATTCCATTACCAGATAAAACGAAGCTAAGGATAGGTGTACCTGTGAAATTTCTAAAGCCCGAATGGAGAGTTTACTATGAAATCTTAGTAAGGTACGTAACCTGTTGTGGACGCTATTCCCATTTCCACTTGTATCATTTACGGTTACTATTAGTAGTAAAGGGTTGTAAACTTAATTTTCCCTTCTATCTTTGGCAAAGCCTTAAGAAAATGTCACAGTCTGTAAGGAATTTCAATAACCCTGATAGTAGTCTTTGTCACCATGGGTTGATAAAAATATTACTGCAATTCCAATTATCTGCTAAAGGTGTGTCATGGGATAAGTTTCTAGTTGATTTTCAATTGGGACCGACACAGTACTGGCCCAATCCATCTCCACGAACTCGTAGAAGATGAAAGGTCACAAATCCTGAGGTTAATAGCTCATAGGTTAAGGAACCAGAGGTCGTAAACATGCCCATAGATAATGAGATTAATGAAAATGCTGATAGGGTTTCAGTTCCTTGCGATTCTAGGGAAATATTGGATAAACCCGAACCTGGTAAGAATGATGGAAACCATGCAAAACTAAAAGAAGGACTAGCCCAAGGTGAAATTGATAAACCTGATGAATGTGATAAAGATTCTATGCATAAGTTGAATCATTTGGCTCAGGTTTGTTGTGACAAGGAAGGGTTGAGTTTTGAAAACTTATCATTTTCGCGAAGAGTCACAAGGAGCATGCATAATCTTCATTCGATTCCAGGATATAGGGCTGATCAACAGACTTCCAAATCTACAGCTACTAAACCTACAGTTGTAAATATTGAGGATGGTATTCCGCTGTCTGTCCCTAACACAATGGATGTAGGGAATTCTGCTACTGTGCAGGGAAGTGATGTGCAATCAGATGATGTCGAAGGCATCCAATCAAAAACAAATGCAAACATTGTAGATTTTGAACCATTACACAGTCAGCATAGCGACAGTCCTCATTCTCCTCAGGTAAATAAAGAAGACGAAACTCTGCAAAAGGTGTTAGGCAATGTCTATTAAGATAAAATCACAAAGTTCAGAGGAAAGATCAAACAGTGTCTATCAATTACAGCCTTATTGGAAGAGGAAAACAAAACTTTCAGAAAAGAATTGCTAGAATGGATTGATAGGTGGAAAAAGGTGAACATTAAGAAGAATCAATACAAAAAGTCCAAGAAATCAATTTTAAGTACAAATCAGCTGCTACTAGACCGAATTGAAAAACAAAATATTAAAATTATCAGGTTGAAGGCTAAACTAGCCGAAGCTAGAAGAGTAGTCGCTCTTCATAATGAAAATTGAATGGTTTTCTCATCTCATATGTCACAGCATAACAGGTAATGGTCATTTCGATTTTGCATGCCTGTAAAATCGGAGATTTAACAGGCATGCATTTATAATTTTAAGTTATTTCTGTTAGCTGTGTTAAATTGATTTGAATATGATGTGTTGATTGAATTTAATGCAGGAAGTTTTATCATCACCCTTTTCCAGAAATACAGGACGTAGTTATACGATGGCATGGAGATGTGGCTGATTTGTTACAAGATGGAGTTTATCAATGGTCCAGAACTTTCTGAGATACCTCGACTCAGGCCAGTCGATTTCTATTTCTAGTAATAGGTGTAATTAGATGCCCTTTTGGTTAAATAGTCCCTATAATGTAGCAGGCAATTTTTATGGCAAAAAAAAAAAAAACCGACTCTTAGTAGTATATAAGTGAAGAGTTTTGATGAACTCTAGGAGGATAGAGTGTGCATAAAAAACTTATTTTGAAATATATATTGTTACTAGTACCATACCATACTTGGAGTTGAAGCTTTAATGTGGATGATACTGGACATCTGCA